>SJYT01005833.1:145702-180404 GCA_006410635.1 Cephalophus harveyi
GCCCACTTGACTTCACATTCCAAGATGTCTGGCTCTAGATTAGTGATCACATCATCATGATTATCTGGGTCGTGAAGATCTTTTTTGTACAGTTCTTCTGTGTATTCTTGCCACCTCTTCTTAATATCTTCTGCTTCTGTTAGGTCCATACCATTTCTGTCCTTTATCGAGCCCATCCTTGCATGAAATGTTCCCTTGGTATCTCTAATTTTCTTGAAGAGATCTCTAGTCTTTCCCATTCTGTTGTTTTCCTCTATTTCTTTGCATTGATCACTGAAGAAGGCTTTCTTATCTCTTCTTGCTATTCTTTGGAACTCTGCATTCAGGTGCTTATATCTTTCCTTTTCTCCTTTGCTTTTCGCCTCTCTTCTTTTCACAGCTATTTGTAAGGCCTCCCCAGACAGCCATTTTGCTTTTTTGCATTTCTTTTCCATGGGGATGGTCTTGATCCCTGTCTCCCGTACAATGTCACGAACCTCATTCCATAGTTCTTCAGGCACTCTATCTATCAGATCTGAACAAAGAAAATAGCAATATTTAAGTCTAGGGAAAAGCAAAAGGTATACTTGAAAGTAAACATGTCATAGTACGCACATGATTAAGCTGTGAGTAAAATTTGCATAGTCACAATAATATAAAAATATTTGATCTGTGTTTTGGGGACAGGAAACTGGAAAGGAGTTGGGGGAAGAGTGTGTTTGAGAGCTAAATCTTAATATTCAAAGGATAAAGTCAACACATAATTATTAGAATAGAAAAAAAATGCAAAAGTCAACATAGGTACATTATTAAAAAACATGGAAGCAAATTGTTTGTTATTTAGTTGCTAAGTCATGTCCTACTCTTCGCAGTCCCATAGACTAGCCCCCCAGGCTCCTCTGTCCCTAGGATTTCCAGGCAAGAATACTGGAGTTGGTTGCCACTTCCTTCTCCAGGGGATCTTCCAGACCTAGAGATGGAATCCTTGTCTCCTGCGTCTCCTGCACTGGCAGGTGGATTCTTTACCACTGACGCCACCAGGGGAGGGCATGGAAGCAAATAAACAGAGGAAAAGTGAAAGAGGTAAAAGTAGTTATCACTGAGGAGAAAGAATGGGGAGGGGAGAATTATTTCATAAATTAATAACTTTTTTTTGGTCTATTTTGTTTTTTTTTTTGGGGGGGGGATGGGCAGGATCATGCAGGATCTTCCTGGACCAGGGATTGAACCAATACCACCTGAAGTGGAAACACAATGTCTTAACTATGGGACCATCAAGGAAGTCCTTAAAGTAGCAACTTTTATAGAAATATTTCATTTAAAAATTACATACACATCTTGATTAAAATAAAAATTACGGTCTGAAAAATCATGAATGGAAATTTCTGTCAAAACATGAAGGTTTGTACATGTTTTCTCCCTTTTTCAATCCTACCAGATGCAATAAAATAAACTTCTTGGGGCAAAGAGAATGGAAGAAGAAACAAGAGCAAGGTAGGAGCTGACAAAATAGTAGGCCCTTGTTGACAAAAAAAAGCACAAAGTCAGATTTGAAAATGAATAGAATAAAAGACATCACAACAAACTGCTAATTTTAAAAAGCCAGCAGACATCATGACATAAAAAAAAAAAAAGCAGTGTTTTTATTAACTGCCTTAGGAATTTTTTGATACTTTTTTTTTTTACATCTTTGGCTATATTGCCTTCCACCTACTCTTCATGTGATAAAATGTTAAATCTATCATTAGAATAGAAACGCAAGTTAGTCTTCCCTCTAGCATACTGCTCAAAGAAAGTTTTTAAATTGATGAGTTAGAAGAACTTCTTTTAGCTTCAACATTACTATTGGTACTGTCATATAAGCTTTTAGGACTGTTGCCAAATTTAGGAAAGTAGTTGCCTATTTTTTCGTATATAAACTATAGGACTTCAAAACATTTCAAGTTTTCTTGTGTTTTGACTAATTGCAAATGTACTTAGATGGAGATGATCATAAACCATTTGTTATTAGCATCTTTATGTCACAGTAACATATCTTGAACTTTATAACATTTTTGTCCATGTTAGTTGTTTTGTGTGTCAAGTCAGCAGGAAACTTATCTTTTTCTAGTTTTTTATGGTTATTTACTCTTCATTATATGGATTATCAACAATAATCCATAATCATAGTCATTGCTTCTATTCAAAACATGTATCTTCCTTTTAATAACATATTATGGTCTTGGTATGATCTGATACTACTTTTTTCTCAGCATCAGAAAAATTTCTGTTTATTTAATTTCCCATTTTATTGTTTTGTTTCATATTCTATTAAATTTTAATATGAATTTTCTCTCAATCTTTCAATAAATAAATGTATAGGTGACAGAAGAAAGTATCTTTTATATATGCCCAAGTGAGGAGTCTGTAATTTCTCATATATTTTATTGACATAGTCCTAAACTTATTTCCAAATTGCAACAGTTATTTATACCCTACAAATACTGGACATATACACAAATTCCGATCAATCTTTTTTGGGTGAATTCCATCAAAAGCGGAAAAAAGTATATAATGTGTTTAATAATTACATATACTAAGTCATGAAGTATATTCTGGAAAGAAGAGAACTTCTGTTTTCATGAGGGATCAGTGAGAATCAAATGCTTCAGTTACATGTTACACATGACATTTTGAAAAGTATTTCCCCAGACTAGCTTCTAGGTTGGAGAAGGCAATGGCACCCCACTCCAGTACTCTTTTGCCTGGGAAATCCCATGGACGGAGGAGCCTCGTAGGCTACAGTCCATGGGGTCGCTAAGAGTCGGACACAATTGAGTGACTTCACTTTCACGCATTGGAGAAGGAAATGGCAACCCACTCCAGTGTTCTTGCCTCGGGAATCCCAGGGACAGAGGAGCCTGGTGGGCTGCTGTCTATGGGGTCGCGCAGAGTTGGACACGACTGATGCAACTTAGCAGCAGCAGCAGCAGCTTCTAGCTTAGAGTCATGTGAGACTGGCCTTGCATTTTATATCATGACAGCATGAGTGGCCACTGAGGGCAGTAGAAATTCTGAAAATCAGCTCTACACTTGGGTAGCTGGTAATAACTTGGAAGTAACTGTGATCTCGCTCAAATCCATGCCTGCTAAGTCACTTTGCTCGTGTTGACTCTTTGTGACCCTATGGACTGTACCCTGCCAGGTTCCTTTGTCCAGGGGGTTCTCCAGGCAGGTATACTGGAGTGGGTTGCCATACCCTCCTCCAGGGGATCTTCCCAACCCATGTATCGAACCCACATCTCTTATGTCTCCAGCAGTGGGCATTGGCAGGTGTGTTCTTTACCACTAGCCATCTGGGAAGCCCCAATTTCACTCACATATCCTTCTACATTGAATCTAAATGTAGACCCCTGTCCTTTACTCAAACTAAATGCAGCTCAACTTCCCCTCAGCCAGATCCCAAAAATGCCTACAGTAACTCCAAAAGCACCCCTACACATCAGGAAATGAAACAGATGAGACTTCCTAATGGAAAGAAACAAGAAACTTAGCCATGGGTAAAATGGCTTACTTTTCATGGACATAATGTTAGAACTCCTTCCAAGGAAGCAGGACCTTGGAAGCAGGACAGGAGAGTTTGAGCTATGTTAGCTTCAAGGTTAATTGCCTCTGACAATACCAACTAAATTTTGGAAAGCAAATTAATGTGTGTAAATGGCTTGTCAGACTAGAGAAAGCCGAACCTTGTGCTAGAAGCAGGGCAATTCTAGAGGCAAGTTAAATCACCACCGTGGGTACATGTGTGCCAAGTCCCTTCAGTCATGGCAGACTCTTTGTGACCCCATGGACTGTAGCCCACCAGGCTCCTCTGTTCATGGGATTCTCCAGGCAAAGAATACTGGAGCAGGTTGCCATGTTCTCCTCCAGAGGATCTTCCCAACCCAACAATTGAACCCAGGTCTCTTACATCTCCTGCATTTGCAGGCAGGTTCTTTACCACTAGCGCCACCTGGGAAGCGCAAACTACCACTACAGATACTCAAATAATGTGAGGACATGGAAGCTATAGGTATTTCTGAAAATTGGTGTAAATGATGATCTGAAAGTAAGAGGAGTGAGTATGAAACATCTACTAGAGAAAAGATGCTCTATATATCACCTCCCACCTGCCTCTCTCTAGCCTTGACCTCTTCTCGTTCATTTTCCATTTAGGTTTTTAAATAAAATTACTTTTTCAATCAAATTAAAATTAGCAGACATATCTCCAGCCCACTATTTCCAATTTGTATGACAGGACAAGTACCAATACCCCCATTTCAGCAGATGACTGCAAGTTTCCTGGAGCCGAAATCAGAGAGTCTTTGGGACACGTGGCAGAGCTAAGAGTATGTGTGTGGGGATCTCCACTATTGTGAGTCAGTTCAAATCTAAATACTGAGTACTAAGAGTCCCCCTACTTCTCTCTTCTGCTCTTCCTTGATTCACCTGGGAAAATGCTAGAAAGCAGACAAGGTGAAATTGACCAGCTTAGGAATAGAGATCTCCAGGTGCTTACATTGGTGATCCTCCAACAAAAGAACACAGCCTGATCACCCAGCATCTTTCCATTAACAAGCTCCCTGCAAGGAGTTTAAATTAGCTTTCAGTGACTCTATCTGAAATATGAAGAGATAGCCAGAGATTACCTGACAGTGGGAAAAGCCTCTGACACAAAGGGCTAAGACCAAAACAAACAGGAAAATGAGAAATAAAGAAAATAGGAAAAATGCCATCAACAGCACAGGGTTATATAAAACTGAAATACTCATAAAGGAAAAAGCATTTAGAATTAAAGGCCTGATAAAAGCAAGGGAAATGTTAACTGAAGAGTTAAAAGATTAAGTTGAGAAAACTCCCAGAAATTAGAAAACAAGGCAAACATATAAAAAAATAGAAAATGTTGTTGTTTAGTCACTTAGCCGTGTCTGACTCTTTGCAACCCCATGGACTGCAGCACTCCAGGCTCCCCTGTTCTTCACTATCTCCTGGAGTTTGCTCAAACTCATGTCCATTGAGTCAGTGATGACATCCAACTATCTCATCCTCTGTTGCCCCCTTCTCCTCCTTCCCTCATTCTTTCTCAGCATCAAGGTCTTTTTCAATGAGCTGGCTCTTCTCACCAGGCCAAAGTCCTGAAATTTAAATATGAGGAAATTAAAAGATCAGTCTAAATGGGCCATAATCAGAAGAGTAGAAGTTCTAGAAAGAGAGAGTAGAGAAAATAAAGTTATCCAAAAAATAATTTCAGATGACTTCCTAGGAAAACACTTGGAAAATCAAAGTATAATTCTGTTGTGTAATTCTGGAACACTATGGAGAAAGAGAAAATTCTAAAAACAATCAAAGAAGACTAAATGTAGTCACGTGAGGTTTTGATCAGAATAGATTTAAACATTTTACCAGTAGTACTAGAAATTAAAAGACAAGGGAATAATGCCTTCAAAATTCATAAGGAAAATTACTTACACTCTCTTGTTCATTTCTTCAGTTCAGTTCAGTTGCTCAGTCGTGTCCATATTTTCTTAAGGGTAAGTAAATTCAAACTCCTTCAACATAGCAGAAAACCTATAGATACTGTATAAAATTGATAATCAAGAAGTGGAGGTATAAAATAGTGGACTTAGAGAGCTCATATAGCCACTAGAAGAAAGATCAATAAGATTCTAAAGTGGTTGGAAAGATTAGAGGGTCATGGAGGAGGACTAATGCTCTTCCCTGTGAGTTTTCTAAGTTTTTTTTTTTTAAAAAAACATGTGCATGTATTAATTTTATTAAAATAATTTTGTTTTATAATCAAAAAGGAAAGTGAATGGAAAGATGGAAAGTGAGGTAATAAAAGCAATGAATCTTATAGAGGTGGTGGGAGGGTGAAGCATTTACTGTAGTACTCTTTACATACATGAAGCTCTTTAATTCTCACACTCTTGAAAGAAATACCATTATACCATTTTAGAGATGAGGAAACTAAGGCTCCAGGAGGTTAAAGGAATTTGCCCAAAGTCACACAGCTAGGAACTGGCAGAATTGAGGCTGAACCCAAGTCTGTCTGGTTCTGAAGTTCAGTCATATTCCATTACATAGCTCTGAATGTTGGCAAACGGAAGAGAAAGATACTGGGACCAGTAAGAAGAGAAGACAGTAAGTTTCGAGTAGAGGAAACACACGAATATTAAGGTAAGTTGAAAGTGAAGCGTCATCAGAGGGCAATAATTGAAAGTACAGAAGAGAGAAGGAATAATTTATCCAAGTTTTAGATAGTTGGGCTTCCCAGGTGGCATCATTGGTAAAGAATCTGCCTTTCAATGCAGGAGACATGAGAGATGCAGGTTCAATCCCTGGGTCGGGAAGATCCCTTAGAGTACAAAATGGCAACCCCCTCCAGTATTCCTGCCTGGAAAAGTCCATGGACATAGGAGCCTGGTGGACTATAATCCGTGGGACCAAAAAGAGTTGCACACAACTAAATACACATTTACTGATGGCCTATGCAGGATTTTACCTGAGAAAATTAGGGGAAAGCAGCATGATGATACAGGCAGGAGCAGAGTTGTGGAAAGGAGGTAAGTGTGGGTGAAACTGTTATTAAACAGGAATTTATAAGTCTGATACTCTTTTTCTCCATGAAGTCAGAGTCTAGTTATTCTCCTATGACCAAATGAACAAGGAAAGGGTTGGATCTTTGCAGGAGACTAGGGGGAAGAGTGAAGTTGGAAAATGACTGGAGCCTTTAGAAAAGAGAGTAGGGTTGCCAGATTCAGCAAATAAATATACCACTCACTCAGTGAAATCCGAATTGCAGATTAAAACGACATAATTATTTCAGTATATGTCTCAACTATTGCATGACATTTTATCTGGCAGCCCTTAAAGAGAGACATTAAAGCATGCATGTGGTTAGTCGCTCAGTCATATCTGACTCTTTTCAACCCCATGGACTGTAGCCCACCATGCTCTGCTGTCTATGGGGATTCTCCAGGCAAGAATACTGGAGTGGACTGCCTTGCCTTACTCCAGGGGATCTTCCCAACCCAGGGACTGAACCTAGCTCTCCCAAAGCATGCATAAAGAACAGTAAAGCTGCTTTGAAATAAGAAGTCTGGAATGGATCCACCTCAATGTGATGGGCATCAGATGGTAAGCTCAGTGTGCGGGGAGGAAGGTAGGAACACTGGGCTTATCTTCCAGGCAACAGTTGAAAGGGAGCTGGGCTAACAGGAGATAGCTTGAGGGTACAGTTCCTCGGGCCTCTCATGAGAGTCATGGGAAGAGACAAATCTGGGAACCAAACTGGCAGGGAAGCCGTTGTTGCAAATCACTGTGACTGCTTTCTAATTTTACCTGAGTGCTCACCTACATTTTATATCTCATGGCTGTGCACTAAGGATGAATATTGCTAAGTAATCATCTGCAAAGTATTTGAGGTCTTCTAAATATTGAATCAGTATTGAATGTTGTCCTTCAACAGTATTCATGAAAAAAGGACTGACTTCCCCCACATAATTCTTTGACATGGTTGAGGTTTATTGTGGTGGTTTGAAGGAGTGGTTAAGAAATCAGCAGCTTGTCTATGGTCAACGCCCACGCTAACCAAGTTGCTTAATTTGTTTGGGACTCAGTTTCCTTGTATGTAAAATTAGGATTTTAATAGCACCTAACCTGGAACTTTCCTATGGTCCAGTGGTTAAGATAGCACTTCCAATGCAGGGGGCGTGAGTTCCACCCCTGGTTGGGAATTAAGATCCCACATGCAGCATGGCACAGCCCCCTTGCTCCCCCCGCCCCCAACACACACACAAAACAAACAAACCCAAATCCAAACAAAAACAAACAAGGAAACATAGTACCTAACTTGTGTAGGATCATGGTAAGTAAAGGTAAGGTAAGGATAAAATGTGTTAATACGTGTGAAGCTTGATAGTCAGGAAATAAGCGGTTTTAAAGGACTTTCATTATCAGACAGTTGTATACAGACAGAACCCCTTAACTGTTTACTGAAGGCATTTGACATGGCATCTGTAGTATTTGAGTTTTCAAACCTAGCTCAGCGACGCATTACCTGGAAAATACAGTGGTTTAAACTGTGACATTTCCTTCATCAACAAAATGACCAACAACATTTGCCTCACAGACCAGTAGTGTTAAATTAGATAATCTACCACATGTCGGGAAGATCCCCTGGAGAAGGAAATGGCAATCCACTCCAGTATTCTTGCCTGGAGAATCCCATGGATGGATCGCAAAGAGTCGGACACGACTGAGCGACTTCACCTTCACCTTCACCACATGCCTGATATAGTCTGGGTGTACCACTTACTTTAGTTCTTTTCCCTTTAAAGAACTCATAAATTAGTGGATGGGATGAAGTTTGCCAAGTCCACACATTATGTTGTGCTGAGCAGACTCAATATATCATCGCTTTTAAGAGAAATACATCCTCAAACCCAATTAGAGTTTATTCTAGAGGAACGTTATCTTGGTTTCTATGTCTTATGAACTTACTGTTGTTGAGTTTGAGGGTGTGTGCTGGGCCCAAGGCTGTTGATGAGAGCTTTTGGGGAAACTGTATTCTAACTGTCATTTGATTTTTTTTCCTTTGCAAAGTCATAAGATCCCAGAAGCCAGGAGTTGTTGTTTATTCATTCAGCCTCCTTCTGAGTCATTCAGGTACCGGGTGTGTCTGTACTGTGTTAATTGAAACTACACAGCGGAGAAGTTTTGCGTTGACATCTGCCTGGATGGGAAGCCAGTGAGACCAGAGATTGGGTGGAAACCGTCTTGCAAAGCCTCAAGCAGAAGGGCAGGGCAGAAGGGCCCTCAAGTTTACCACTTAGGCGGAGCTGACCAAGGCCGACTCTCAGTCTCACATTCTGAAGCAGCAAGCAAGCGAAAGGAAACTGGGCGAGTTGTGAGCACTGAGGCTGGGCTTCCGAAGCAGAAAGACAGACAAGGGCGCCGGCCCCAGGCTGGGCAGCTGCCGGTCCTAGGCTGGTCCGCACCGGGCAGCCCTTTCTCTTTGGAAACTCCTGAGCTGCCCAAGCTGTTTAAACTCTCGGGCCCCGGCAGCTGCCCACCACCTCACAGACCTCACCACTGGCTAGAATTTGGGACACAAGGCCTGATTTTGCGCCCAGTTGAGTGAGGGGAACCCCCGCACGACACCTCGCCCCCAGCTGGCCCATTTCACTGTGCGCCCCGCGAAAGCCACTTTCTGCCCCTCAGACCGCAAGTTTCGAGGCAGCAGAAAGATGAGGGTGAGGGAGGGAGGTCAGCTGAAGGGAGGAACCTCCCAGGCCTTTCTTCTACCCGGGCAGCATTTCTCCTCCATCCTTCTGGCAGCCCCTTGCCAGCATCCCGTCCCCAGGAACACGACCGGGACCCGCGGGGTCGCGGAGCTGGTTCCCCCTGCCTCCGCAGAAGCGCCTGGGGTCGGGGTGGGGTGGCGGCCCGGAGCGCCCGGCCACAATCTTCGGACTCCGATCCCCCACGGGCTGCGGGGTTTAGGGGACCAGAAAGGCGCACTAGATTGGCCAGGCTGTCCTCTGTCTCCTAAGACTCTTCTTGAGAAAAGTTTCCCAAAGCGCCTCACCTCCCTTCTTTCCTAAGGCTGGGGAGAACGGTTTCCACCGCCAGGGAGCGGCGGATAGCAGGGCGAGGGCCGTGATTTATACATTTAGAGTCCAGGGGGCACCAGGCTCCGCCCTCTTTCTTTCTTTTTTTTTTCCCCCTGCTTTTTTTGGTTCCCTTGGGGAGGAGGGGTTCTTTTTTGTCTGTGTGTTTCTGCCGCAGATCTTTCCTGGACAGTGAGTCTCAGCTGCACAGATCCGGCGGCCCCAGGCGCGAGCGGAGGGGCATGGGGGTTTGAGGCACTCACTCCTCCTCATCTCTTCCTAAAGAAGCCACTCAGCCTCAGCGGGGCGCTCGGCGACTTCAGCTGACCGGTCTGCCCGGCCACGGCAAGAGCGTTGGCCATTGGAGTGTGCGGCTGCGGAGGGAGGGGACCCCGACTCGAGTCAATTGAGAGCTCGACGCCGTCAGTCCCGGGCAGCAGCAAGATGCCGAGCGCGCAGTGCAGACCCGGAGCTCCGCGAACGCAGCTGCGTCCCGCCTGAGTCAGGTAGGCAGTGAGCGCTGGGCAGGCGCGGACCCGGGCGAGCGGGGGAGCATCGCGACCGGAGGTCTTCAGAGGCAGAAACAAAATTTTCAAACCGGAGAGAAGCAAACACTTTTAAACCATCCATCTCTGGGTGCTGAGAACAAGCATCTCTGGGCTACTTAGGCGCCCAACCGGATCGGATTGTTCTGGGCTCACTAAAAAGTTTGGAAAAGGGTTAAGTCCTCTTTGTAGAACCATTTGGGGTTGGGGGATAGAGGAAGTTGCGGTGGGTCTGCGGAGTGGGAGGCAAGGCGCTTATTTTGGGAAATCCTATAGACAAAGACTGCGGGAGATGAGGTAAGGGCTTAAACTTGCCCTGCGAGAGAGCGGGTGTGGAATTAGGTGGGGGGAAACGCGGAGCTACTAGGCGCCGATCAGCCTCTGCTGTCCCGGGAATTGCTGTAGTCTGGAGAATTCCACTTTTATCGCATTTGCTACCCTGAATGTTACCCTGAAACATTTAAACAACTTACGGGTAGACTTCTGCTCACACGTGCCATGTTTCATCCCCTCCACACTTTGTAGTTCTCTGAGACGAGGCAACGTATTGAGGGAGGGCAGTAAATAAAACTGGCTTAGCAACGAACCGCCAGACTTCTGTTTGTATGAGTTTCTGGAGAGTGATTTTGCATTCAGAATTTGAAATGCAGTGGCGTGTATTTTTAGCGTTTGTAATTTAATTTCTCTTTTTAGTATGCGTGTTTGGGCTATATCCACAGTAACTAAAAAATACTCCTTTTGCAATCAATGGGTGTACGAAACTTCTGGGATTTATTGCAATAGCTTATGAATGATTTTTACAGAGTACTTTTATAGTTTCTTGCACTGACTTGCAAGGAAAAAAAAAAAAGAAGAAGAAGAATGAAAGGCAGTTGCTTCACGGAGGCGCTAAAGCTTTCCTGTTTACCGCAAGGCCAGGGCGGGCTTGGCTGCCCACACTGCTGCGCCTTCGGACCCTAAGCACACCTGCTCCTAGAGATTATTAATAGAGCCTAAAAAGTGACTTACGCTGTCAAATGATTTTCGTGCAAATCTAACTTCTTGCATGGCAATTAGGAGGTGGTTTTAGCTAGGTAGTGCCGGAGCACAGAGGTGCGCGTCTCACATTGGTGGTTTGGTCTCTTCGAAGGTGTGACTAGGAGCTAGTGTTGAGTCCGCCGCAAAGCTGGTGAAGGCTTTAGTTTTTCTACTGGAGCTGGAAACCTGGTGGGGGTGGGGACAGCGCTGGGAGAGGCGGAGGGGGGTGTGTGTGTGTGTTGAGGACATAGGAGTGGAATTAAATGGGGCTCACACCTCCAGTTTTCCCATTTCCATTTGGGTGTATGTAACCATAGGGGATGTTTTCGTCTTGTCGTCGAGTCGGAGTTTTCAGCTTGGGTAAAATTTTTTTTTTTCCTTTCTTTCGCTCTCTCACCCTTCTTCCTTTTCCCCCCCAAGAAATGAGAGTTTGATGTTTTTTAAAAAAACATCCTTCCCCCTGCGCACTCCCCAAGTTTCCTTAAAACAAATCAACAACAAGAAAATTGGAGCAATGCCTTCGCTAGAATGAATTACGCCAGTGTGCTGTGGCTTTTTCCCTGACTCTCTGCTCTTTGTGATTTGTTTAAGGCTGTGGTTTCCGAGGCCCTCTCCAGCTAAAGAAAACCTTCACAAAAAAAGCCTGGATCTCTCTCCTTGAACCACCCGGCTGCCTGTGAAGGCTCGCTCCGCTTCGCCCTCTAGCGTTCATCCGCAGAAGCGCCGCCCCGGGTGTCGGGACCGTGCGCATCATGGGGTCCACCCGCATCCCTCTGGTCAAGGCCCTCCGCAGCCCTGTCTCCGATTATGTCAACTACGACATCATCGTCCGGCATTATAACTACACGGGAAAGCTGAAGATCAGCGCGGACAAGGACAATGGCATTAAACTGATCTCAGTGGTGTTCATTCTTATCTGCTGCTTTATCATCCTAGAGAACATCTTTGTTTTGCTGACCATCTGGAAAACCAAGAAGTTCCACCGACCCATGTACTATTTTATCGGCAATCTGGCCCTCTCAGACCTGTTGGCAGGAGTGGCCTACACAGCCAACCTGCTCTTGTCTGGGGCCACCACCTACAAGCTAACCCCCGCCCAGTGGTTTCTGCGGGAAGGGAGTATGTTTGTGGCCCTCTCGGCCTCCGTGTTCAGCCTCCTGGCCATCGCCATTGAGCGCTACATCACTATGCTGAAGATGAAACTCCACAACGGGAGCAACAGGTTCCGCTCCTTCCTGCTCATCAGTGCCTGCTGGGTCATCTCGCTCATCCTGGGGGGCCTGCCGATCATGGGCTGGAACTGCATCAGCACGCTGCCCAGCTGCTCGACCGTGCTGCCGCTCTACCACAAGCACTATATCCTCTTCTGCACCACGGTCTTCACTCTGCTCCTGCTCTCCATTGTCATCCTGTACTGCAGGATTTACTCCTTGGTCAGGACTCGCAGCCGCCGTCTGACCTTCCGCAAGAACATTTCCAAGGCTAGCCGCAGCTCTGAGAAGTCGCTGGCACTGCTCAAGACTGTGATTATTGTCCTGGGCGTCTTCATCGCCTGCTGGGCGCCACTCTTCATCCTGCTCCTGCTCGACGTGGGCTGCAAGGTGAAGACCTGTGACATCCTCTTCAGAACGGAGTACTTCCTGGTGTTGGCTGTGCTCAACTCCGGCACCAACCCCATCATTTACACTTTGTCCAACAAGGAGATGCGTCGGGCCTTCGTCCGGATCATGTCCTGCTGCAAGTGCCCCAGCAGAGACTCCGCGGGTAAATTCACACGACCCATCATCGCGGGCATGGAATTCAGCCGCAGTAAGTCAGACAACTCCTCCCACCCCCAGAAGGACGATGGGGACAACCCAGAGACCATTATGTCTTCTGGAAACGTCAACTCCTCTTCCTAAAAGGGGAAACTGCTGACCCACGGGGAGTGTTCTTGCGTGGTCACCCACCACCCCAGTGTTTGGGGAGAAAAAATAAAAACCAGCCAAGCCTCTGTGCCTCCACTGCTGCCAGGAAGGAGCTGTCCGAAGCCAGAGGGAGGGTGAAGGAGCACAGAACAGCCTGGTAGTGCCTGGTGTTGGTGGGTAGACTTAGTTCCTGTGAACAATGCACTGGGAAGGGTGGAGATCAGGTCCTGGCCTGGAATCTATTTCCTCCCCTTGCCGGAGCTTTGATTTTGCACTGAGCCAAAGGTCTAGCATTGTCAAGCTCCTGAAGGGTTCGTTTGGCCCCTGCTCAAAGACTAATGTCCCCGTGTGAAAGCATCTCTGACGGGAGCTTTGAGGAGATGCTTTCTTTCACTTTAGTCTCCAATGCAAGTGAGTGTGTGCACTTCTGCTTCGCTGGGTATGCTTTACATACCTACTACGCTGGGCATCCCACCCTCCCTTCCCCTCCTCAGAATACCTTTACTTCACGTTTTAACTACCTGGCATTCAGAGCTGGGGGTGTGGCACGGTCCAATCTTGAGCATGTGTAGCAGGTAGGCTGCATCCAGCAGGTAGACTGTGGTGGAGATGGTTTGGAGCAGGAAAGCAATTTTACTTGCTGAGGCCAAAGTTTCCATGTAAGCTGGATGAGTGTTTTTGAATTTAATTGCAGTCACTTTAAAAAAAAAAACAACAAACCTTTGCAATGAAATGTGTTGCAGTATCATACCCATAGTGGCTGAAATCTGCATAAGGAAGTCCCATTTATTTAAATGACATCAGCCAGTATCCTTAGTGTCATAGGAGAAACAAACAAGCAAAAGAAGGTGAAAACTGACTCGGGTTGGGGGGTGACTTTGTAAACCAAGAGAGTTTTTTTTTTTTTTTTTTAACGAGTTTATCTAACAATACAACATCTATTGTTGGCACTTTTGTTGATGTTTCTTTCAGAGTGTTGTAGGAGTCATTTCAATCAACAGGATGGCTGTATTTTGTTGTGTTAAAAGTACTTTGTGTAATCTTTGAATGTATTTGTTTCAGTATTTTATTGGATTTTCCTAACCTGTGTTAACACCATCGAATGTGCATTTCTTCAGAAAATACCACCCTTTTGTGCCCTTAAAGCATTACTTTAACTGATAGGGAACATGACAAGTTTTTCAGTACATTAAATCGTTAATTGAAGATGTATATAAATGTCACAAAGAATAAAAATATATTGGTGTCTGTGTAGTATGGTTTCCAGTGCAATTAAATCAAGAAATGTCTTTTTTAAAAACATAGTATTTAATAGGTTTCTGACAATGTGGATCATTTTGCACATAGCTTTATCAACTTTTAAACATTAATAAACTGATTTTTTAAAGATTCTTTGGTGAAGAGCATTTTTAAAAAATGATTAGTAAGACATTCTATTTGACTATGTGCCTCTTTAGAGTTAAAGTTAAAGGCAAATTTCTGTTATTCTTCATGGGATTTTATCTTGATAAACTAGAGAGTGGAAAAAAAAAGTGTGGTTTGTTTAGAAACCACTCTTTTTCAGGAAGAGAAACTTCAATAAGTTAACGTTGAAGAGTAGTAAAGAATGAGATGAAAACCACCAACCTCTACATACTACATTGACAAGTAAATGTAATTGTTTGAGTTAAATGACATTCAAGCCCAACTAAATTAAGTATCGGTGGTCCAGTGGTTAAAACTTGCCTTCCAATGCAGGGAGTGTGGGTTCGATCCCTGGTTGGGAAGCTAAGATCCCACATGCCTCTTGGCTGAAAAACAGAAAACAGAAGCAATAGTGTAATAAATCTGTCTAGAAACATGGGTTTTAAAATAAATGATGTACAATAATGTCATTGTAAGTCTAAGTTAAATTATGACACTTTGGTCCGTTCACACCCATCCACAGAAGTTTATATTCTTGGCTTGCCACCAGCATACTTGGGAGGTGGCAGTATGGCTATGGGAGATACTGTTAAATTACTTATTTCTTTCAGAAGACCATCTTGGCTTCTCCCAGTCTACCAGCTGAACAATATAAAACTATTCAATAGTGATAAAGTAACAAGTTGTAGAATCTTGGCTGAATAGCATACACTTTTTATTTGAAAAAATTTGATTCATACTGCCTGAAAGCTTTACTATCCATAGTCATTAATTTCTCCAACTATAAAATGGCAAGCCTCACAGAATTTTTTAATTCTTGTTTTGATATTATTGTCATCTTCATTGGGGATTATATCCAAGTATTTTGGCATGTTTGGCTCTTCGGTGCTATTGTTAGCTTTCAGAATTTGTGCTTTCAAGTGTCATTGACCATGCACAGGACACAGTTGGGACATGAAGATAAAACCTCACCTAACAGAGTAGATGTCATTTCTGGGTAAGGTTAACTGTGGGAAACAGAAGCGTGTTCACTTAGGAAACCTTTAGGTCACAACCTCCAGTTTCCTGAGGGAAATGCCAAAACTGCTCCGAAGACAAAAGACTGGAAACAAACTGGAATGTCTCTATCCATCTGTCTGCTGAAGCGGAAGGAATGAGTTCATGTTACACTCACTTCCCAGACCTTTCAGTACAGAATCAAACATAATGGAAAACCGTGTCCATTTTGGGTTTCTATGGAAGATAAAGTGGTTGTACCCTTGGATTTATCTTTATAAGCACAGCAGTGACTCAAACGATGTGGGGAAGTCGAGGTGGAGTGGGGGAGCTCATTAGTGACAGGGAGCCCAGTTGCGCTTGCCCACCTGTGAGCACATTGCTCAGTGAGTTAATGTGCTTTCTTCGGAAATTCCAGACAGTGCAGTTCATTCCGAGACAACTGGGTAGTCATGGACTGTGGTTTTCCTGGTAGATGTGGGTCAGATCCCTAGTTCTAGCTAAGAGCAATGGCTAAGATGAAGGAATTCTTGGCTGCATCTCAACCAGAAATATTTGGTTTTAATTCAGTATATTTTGAGAATTGAAGATGAAAGAAAAGAAAGAAAGAAAAAAAAGGAACCCTCAGTACCTATATGTTTACACTAAAATAAACTCCATAAAGTTTTGATTAAAAAAAAAAACAACACGTGTAGAGTTTTTAAGAGGAGGAAAACAGACAACCAGCACAATACTTTATGGCTCATAAATATTCCAGGGAAGATCTCCTGGAGAAGGAAATGGCACTCCACTCTAGTATTCTTGCCTGGAAAATCCCATGGATGGAGGAGCCTGGTAGGTTACAGTCCTTGGGGTCGCAGAGTCGGACACGACTGAGCAGTTTCACTTCACTTCATAAATATTCAGGAAAATTACAAAATGACATCAAATAATGCTTTCTTCCTCACAACTTTAAGTGTGATTATAATTTTATGGAATATTCAAATAAAAATCTTACAAAAGCCAACACTTGTTCTTCCTTTGTAGTCTCTTAATAAGTAGAAAAATTTAATTCTGTAAAAAAGTTGATTTAGTGATGTTATAAATTCAGAAGTGTACAAGGATAGGAGTTTTGCATTTATGCTAATTAGATACTATATTTTATTGTAATAATATCAGCACTACAGTTGTGATTATGGGGTCTTTATTTTTTTTCCCTGATGTAAAAAGAGTTCTGAAGATTTTAATGGTCTTTATTTTCAAATTAGATTAATTTCCCCTTGGTACATGGTGTACGTTAAAAATACATCCGGTGCTCTTAACCTAGTCTACAGGTTTTGCATGATTTTGACTTTTCATGCCTCCATATCCCACTGAGATCTGTTAGGTTTTCTAAGCAACTACAGATGTAGCTCTTTGTGGGAAATACCACTCTGAAATAACACCTTCAGAAAGATAACAGACCCTGTTGGGGAAATCATACAAAGTGAGGACTTGAAATTCAAGTAATTCTAAATATTAGCAATTCCTTTTTCAACTGAGAAACAAAGAATAATATTTGAATAACACATTAAAAAATACTCTACCTACAAATCTATTAAAGATTTGATCTTGTAAATAGTCACTGGTTTAAAAACATTAATCTCTGATTAAGAACTATTATTTACCCATACCCATGGTATTTGCAATAGTGAGCTTCTATAATCTCAGTATAGTGTTCAATTATTATTTTTAT
Source organism: Cephalophus harveyi (assembly GCA_006410635.1). Classification (NCBI taxonomy): domain Eukaryota; kingdom Metazoa; phylum Chordata; class Mammalia; order Artiodactyla; family Bovidae; genus Cephalophus; species Cephalophus harveyi. Next base: position 162,894 of record SJYT01005833.1, read on the forward strand.
ACTGGTTGCTCCATTCTCTTCTGGAAAAATGTTTTCTGTGGACATCTAACTAATTAGATCAAATTAGATTGATCTCATGTATTTCCCAACACATGAGATCAAACTAGATTTGTCTATGCTTTCTCAAAATAGATTATAAAGATCTTGAGGGAGGAATCACAAATAACCAAAAGAAACCTTTATAGGAACTATTATTCTTTCCCTGTGGACACAGTGAGCTCTTGATGATGAGAAATCATAATAAATTGTGTAATTTCCTCCAGCCTTCCTTCCTGCTTTTTTGATGTGTTCTTGGTCACAAGGAAAGGGACTCAAAATACTTTTTGATATACACCATTGCCTTCACTGCAGTTCTAACTGAAACTACAGACCACTCAAGCAAGCATGGCTTTCTTGAATAACTGAAAGTCTTTAGATGGTCTGCAGAGAAAAAGAATTTTTAACCAGTGGTCAAAGAGCTAGGAAAGATAAGAGGAAGATAACACTGAGAAATGGTTAGGGTTTTACCTGTATTTAATTCAGTCTTTTCACAATCTTTGACAAGAGCCAGGACCTAGAGCAAACTTGGTTCATGTTAAAGATATCTGCCCTAAGACCGCCTATCTCTTACTCCTCCTGCTTTCTGCTCAGATTCTTCAGACTCTCAAGGGATTCCTGTTTTTTTTCTATACTCTCTTTGAGGATTGAAGGATTTACAAATCAGATTGAAGAATTTACAAATCAGATTTAACTCTGGGTATAATCATTAGCAAAAGCCAAGTATAAACTGCAAATTTGAAAGAACAGGAATTGCTGCATTTGTTTTATTGAACTGCTGGCATGTGCCCAATCAGCTTCTGTATTAATTAATGATGGATAAACACATTGTGATAAATTCACAGAATGGAATATTATTCAGCCATTAAAAAAAGAGCTATTACTGCTATTTGCAGCAATCTGTGCAAATCTCAACTTAACCACTACTTTGAGCAAAAGAAGCCAGCCGCAAATGAGAACATACTGCATGATTCCATTTATGTGAAATTTAAGAACAGACAAAACTAATTAATGGAGATAGAAGTCATCAGAACAGTGGTTGCTTGGGGGACGAGGACAAACTGAAAAGGACCATGAGGACACTTTCGAGGTTGTTAGCAATGTTCTTAATTTTTTAAGGTGTTGGTTACTTGGTGTATGCATTTGTCTAAACCTATCTAACCATATTCTTAAGATCTGTGGAATTAAAAAGAAGAGTTACCTTGGTAAACTTCTACTTTTAAGTATGAGGGCTATGCAACTGGCACTTTCTCTGTGAAATTATAGAGCAAGTTTTCAAAGAGTTCAGTAGATGTAGCGAAAGTCCCAAAATGTTCCACAAAAGGAACACATGCTTTTTGAGTATCCTCCAAGGCCCCAGAACCAAAACATTAAAATGCTAAGTAACTGTGACCTGATGATACTCTCTTTGCTTCTATAGGATGAGAATTTGGCCTGGTATTGGTATTTGTAATCTCTGAAGAATTGCTGTGTCTTGAAAGAGTCTAGGGTTATAACTGAAACTCTCACAATGAAAGTTTATTAACAGTCAGATTTCAGTTTTAGGTGTATATGCTGCATTGTAAACTACCTAACGAAGAATGGACTTTTACACAAAGGCAAGGATTCTGAAACATGTTAGTAGGTGACAGACAAACTGCGGTGTGTCAAACCACCTGACCAAACCTGTAAAGGATAGTCAGTCACATAACACTTGTCTTGGGTGCAAGATCTGCGTTGTTAGAAGTATTGGTAGTAGGCAGAGACACAAAGGAAATAGATAATATCATGCTCTCTCTCCCTTTCTCTCTCTCTATATATACATGTATATGTATACACATGTATGTATTATTAAAGCATAGTTGATTTAAAGGAAATCAACCCTGAATACTCATTGGAAGGACTGATGCTGAAGCTGAAGCTCCAGTGCTTTGGTCACCTGATGCAAAGAGCTGACTCATTGGAAAAGACGTTGATGCTAGGAAAGATTGAAAGCAGGAGGAGAAGGGGACAACAGAGGATGAGATGGTTGGATGGTATCACCGACTCAATGGATAGGAATTTAAGCAAGCTCCAGGAGATGCTGAAGGACAAGGGAAGCCTGGTGTGCCACAGTCCATGGGATCACAGAGTTGGACATGACTTAGCAACTGAACAACAAATGTTCTCTCTCTCTCTATATATATATATATATTATTAAAGTATAATTAATTTACAATGTTGTATTCATTTCTCCTGTACAGCAAAGTGATTCAGTTATACATACACACACATACATATATATACACGTTAAAAATTTTTATTTAAAAATACAAAGGTTGTTGAATAGAGTTCCCTGTGCTGTATAATAGGACCTAGTTGTTTATCCGCTGAGCTTACGCTTTTGAGGGCTTTCTAAGCTTGCTGCGGCTAGTTACCTTGTTCTCCTGTGCGCTGTGCTGTCTGAGGACTCTTTCCTTCACCTGCTCTGGGAGTAGCTGGGCAGATGCCGCTTCAGGCACTGCGGTGCTCCTGGGCCAGGCTGACCGGATGCCTGGAAGAATGGGGGTAGGGAAGAAGAGACAGTGCTTCCAGTGCTGACTGGAGTGGAGAAGGTAAGTAGTTGCTCATCTGCTTTCCTAGAGCTCGAATCCTATTATTGCTCACTTTTCTGCTGCTTTGTTGAAACCAGGGCAGAAAGAACAACCCTAGAGGAAGCACTGATGGGGCTTCTGCTTCCTGGTCCCACCCTTCTTGATGGGTGCACCCACCCATGCACCCGTACCTTCAGCAAGAATGCCTGCCCGAGGCTGTGTGCCATCGGGACCAGGCAAATGATGAACAAGAGCCCTTCCTTCATAGAGCTTACAGGAGACATTCCTCCAACTACAGTGCTTCTATGGTTCCTTCTCTTTGGGAGAAGAGATACAGCTGATAGAAGCAAGAAACAGTTCTTCTTTCCAAGAGTTTTCCAATGTTGTATACTTCCCTGAATGTATTCAGCTTTCAAGTAGTGTTAAATAATTTAATTTAATAAACATGATCAATGTTAGCAAATTTGGTCTTTGGATTTTATTTCACCAACATCTCTAAATAACTTAAACTAAAAAATGGGGAATTAACTTTTAGATTCTGACTAGAGAGAAGTCCTTTATGTTATTGAACTCTGTTATAAATATTGGTATTGGCATTCAATTTTTAATTCCAGCTTTTCTGAGATATATTTGACATAACACGATAAATTTAAGGTGTAGAACATAATGATTTGACTTACATTTGTCATGAATAAGTATCACAGTAAGTTTAGAGAACATCATTTCATGCAAATATAAAATTAAAGACAGAAAAAAATTCCTTATGGTGAGACATCTTAGGATTTCATTAATAACTTTCTTAACAACTTTCCTATATAACATACAGCAATGTTAATTATATTCATCATGTTGTACATTACATCCCTTGTATTCAATTTTTCAAATTGTTCTAGGTCCCGTGTGAAATCAAAGCATTCAACATTATTTTAGTTTCTATCTCATTTCACTTCGTGCTTTTTTTCTAGAACCCTGCTGTGACCTATGTTGGGTGGAGGCACTTGGGTAAAATGGGCAAATGAAGTCTACATTTGAATAAATCTTAGGTGGTGTGCTTATTTAACCTGGAGGCAAAAGAGAGAAAAATGCATAACTCAAGAGGAAACATGACGCACATCCTTAATTATCAATATCGTGGGCAAATTCATCTGAAGTGAACAATCACAAATCCTCTCAAGGACTAGAGAAAGAATTTTAAGTAGGTCTTTTGTGTATTGCATGTTTCGACGACTACTGATGCTAGGGAGCTGGGGCTAGCTCTCAAGGACTCCACATCCCAATATTACACACCAATCCCACTGCACCTGCCGGTAGCTCAGATGCCTGCTCACCATGACCGGATCTACCCCTCAAAGGACCACTGGTGGCAGGACTGGGTGGTGTCATTCTTTTGTACAAAGGAAAACATCTTTCTAATTTCAGGGTTTCTTTAGTGCCTGTCTAGACACTTCAGAGAAAAACAAATTAAAGTCACCAGTAAAAATGTTCTAAAATAAGAGGAGAGTGGTGCTAAATCACTTGAAAGGTATTAACTATCATATGCCTCGAGATTCTTCTCTCACTCAGCTTCTGCAGGTTTTTGCGGCACCAGAAATAGTGGTTAGGTCTCACATGCTGTTCTGCTTCAGCTAGCTTCAGTGGCCACCTACAGAAATAGTTCTTGGTTTCTCTTCCTTGTCTAGATGCTGGTTAGCGCAGCGTTTAGAAAAACACGGATTTTCATATTCCCCATTCACACGTGTAGTGCAAATTTAGGGTATTAAAGAATTACCTAGATTATTCAATGTATAAAATCCTTCAGTTATCTGAGTATTTTCTGTCAATACTGTCCCCAACTAAACTATTATACTATCATAAGCACTATGGTAGGAGTTGCAAAATTATGAGGGATTTAGAAGACATGCCCAAAGGACCTCCTAATTTAAAGGGACAAAATGACCCCTATAACAGGAAAGTTTGAAAAGCAGTTTTATATACATGGTCTCATTTTATATATTCATTTTATCAGGTTTTACTTTTTAAAATTATGCTTACACAGTGTTTTTTGCACAATCAGCTATTTTTAAATTGTGATCCTAAGTAGCCAAAATTGAAATGGGTTGAAGTAATTTAAATATTTGTAGGTTATTTGTGTCAAATAGATTTCTATTCTCTTTTCACTTTCTAGAAAATTCAACACAAGCAGTTTAGTTACTGGGCTTTTTACCAGAGGAAAAGTAAAAGAGATGTCTGGGGGAAAAAAAAGAGAGAGAGATGTCTGGATTATACTATCCTTTCCTTAAATGTGTTCTACAGGGACAGGAGCTATGCCATGGAACCTGGAAGATAAGCAGATTTACATTTCTGGGGTTGTTTACTTGGTATCTTTCTATATTCATCAGGCTTTCTAGTAGATTTGTAAACAGGTCAGTGTTGGATGTTCTCACAAAGTGTAAGATAAATACTAGTGAAGACACTAGAGTGTAAATTTGAAGTATGTGTTAATACATAACCCACACGGCAACTAATTCCTAGCAGTATGGGATTTTGGTTGCCTAAATTCACATCAGATTTCCATTAAAGGGAAAAAATACTGTTTAATTTTTTGTTTGTCTTCTCAAAAAAAAAAAGAAAGGAATGAATTAACTAACTCCTCCCTAAAGAAAAAAAAGTTAGAATAAATGTGTAAAGTATTTTTAAACTAAGGAATCAGTTCAGTTCAGTTCAGTCCCTCTGTCGTGTCCGACTCTTTGAGACCCCGTGAATTGCAGCACGCCAGGCCTCCCTGTCCATCACCAACTCCCGAAGTTCACTCAAACTCATGTCCATCGAGTTAGTGATGCCATCCAGCCATCTCATCCTCTGTCGTCCCCTTCTCCTCCTGCCCCCAATCCCTCCCAGCATCAGAGTCTTTTCCAATGAGTCAACTCTTCGCATGAGGTGGCCCAAGTATTGGAGTTTCAGCTTTAGCATCATTCCTTCCAAAGAAATCCCAGGGTTGATCTCCTTTAGAATGGACTGATTGGATCTCCTTGCTGTCCAAGGGACTCTCAAGAGTCTTCTCCAACACCACAGTTCAAAAGCATCAATTCTTCGGCACTCAGCTTTCTTCACAGTCCAACTCTCACATCCACACATGACTACTGGAAAAACCATAGCCTTGACTAGACAGATCTTAGTCGGCAAAGTAATGTCTCTGCTTTTCAATATGCTATCTAGGTTGGTCATAACTTTCCTTCCAAGGAGTAAGCTTGATCTCCTTTAGAATGGACTGATTGGATCTCCTTGCTGTCCAAGGGACTCTCAAGAGTCTTCTCCAACACCACAGTTCAAAAGCATCAATTCTTCGGCACTCAGCTTTCTTCACAGTCCAACTCTCACATCCACACATGACTACTGGAAAAACCATAGCCTTGACTAGACAGATCTTAGTCGGCAAAGTAATGTCTCTGCTTTTCAATATGCTATCTAGGTTGGTCATAACTTTCCTTCCAAGGAGTAAGCATCTTTTAATTTCATGGCTGCAATCACCATCTGCAGTGACTTTAGAGGACCCAAAAATAAAGTCTGACACTATTTCCACTGTTTCCCCATCTATTTGCCATGAAGTGATGGGACCAGATGCCATGATCTTAGTTTTCTGAATGTTGAACTTGAAGCCTACTTTTTCACTCTCCTCTTTCACTTTCATCAAGAGGCTTTTGACATATATTTTTCTTTGTGCTTTAAAATAGACCTCCCTGATTCATAGAAAAGGTGGCATTTTGGAATTGCTATATGATTTTATCAGAGTTTTAAAAGAAATAATTATTTATACATAATTTTGCCTAACAGAATAAACCTATGGAGAACTTATAGAAATTAAACACTGAAAAAAAAAACAAAAACAAAGTACACAAGAGATGAATTTCAATGAAAACCACTAAATAACTGGATGTCAATTCCTTCCCTGGCGAGGACAGTTTTCAGGCCACCACAACTGCCCTGCGTCATGTCACGGCTGAGTCTGGCATTGTGGGTGAAATTATTAGGTGGTTTGCAGAATTTTGACTCATACAGAATTGTGTGCCAGTGTTACCACAGTAAGTTCACTTTAAATTTTATATTTCATTATTAATTGAGAATGCACTGGAGACTAGCAGGAAACTTCCATTTGGAACAAAGTAATCAGAACATATTCTTATTGTTGAAAGCACTTTAACTTCCTCCCTATTTCCATTTAAATATATCTGAAGGAAAAAGAACAATTTGTATTTCATACAAAAGAAGTCTAAGATATCAGGGATTTCTATAGATTCTCTGCGTTATAAGCTCCACTCTTTGTATGTCATTCCATGAACTTTTCTGTAATTCAGAGGAGGTCCACAGCTTTAACCCTTAGTTCAGAGGGTTGTAACACACTGCCTAAAGCAAATAAAAGTTGGCAGCGTCATTTCCCTTGCTGAATACTTTTTCTGGCAAACTTAAGGGGGGTACAAATGGAGGGTGTAACCTTGTTTCCTGTATTTTTGAACCAGGAGGATATCCCTGGGATAGGTGGCTGCCTACTTGAATAACATTTTTCCATGAACACTATTCATACCTCATGACTTTCACTAGGAAGCATTAGCAGCCACTCCAAACACAGTTCTGCTTTTCACTTAATCTAAAAAGAGATTAAAGAGGCCTTGGCCAAGTTAGGAAAAGGATAACAAAGCATAAGTTCTTTAATGGGATGTATCCTACTAACATAAAAGTTTAAGTGTACTAGAGCCCATTCCCATTGGAGAAGGCAATGGCAACCCACTCCACTACTCTTGCCTGGAGAATCCCATGGATGGAGGAGCCTGATGGGCTGCCGTCTTTGGGGTCGCACAGAGTTGGACACGACTGAAGCGACTTCACTTTCACTTTTCACTTTCATGCACTGGAGAAGGAAATGGCAACCCACTCCAGTGTTCTTGCCTGGAGAATCCCAGGGACGGGGGAGCCTGATGGGCTACCATCTATGGGGTCGCACAGAGTCGGACACGACTGAAGCGACTTAGCAGCAGCAGCAGCAGAGCCCATTCCCACAAGCAAGACCTGATTCCAGGGCTGGCACTCAGGCTGATGACCATCACATGCTGAGGAATAGCACTAGGGAGAAACAAACCTAATTCCACTGAAATGAGTCAAGTATGGGTTTGGGGAATGTGAAGATCTGTCTGTTAAACTTTGCTAAGATCAGGATCTTTGTGATTTACAGTATTGTCCTTGGAATTGGGCTTATCTTTATGGAAGAGAATTGTAGGATCTAGAAAACATTTAGTTTTGTGAAGCTCTATTCGAATTCCTTAAGTAGGGTGAAATATTCCTCTATATTGTCAAAAAGTCTCCATATGCTGCAGGGTTGGGAGTACGAGGTCACCATTATCTTCATTAGCTCCACCATAGTTTGGCCTCAGGTCAAACCACAGGGAGGGAACTCAGTCCCACCCATCAACACAAAATTGGATTAAAGATTTACTGAGCACAGCCCCACCCATCAGAACAAGACCCAATTTCCTCCCTCAATTATTCTCTCCTGTCAGGTAGCTTCCAAAAGCTTCTTAACCTTCTCCATCAGAAGGCCAACAGAATGAAAACCACAATCACAGAAAACTAATCAAACTGATCACGTGGACCACAGCCTTGTCTATTTCCATGGAACTATGAGCCATGTCCTGTAGGGCCTCCTAAGACAGACAGGTCATGAAGAAGAATTCTGACAAAACGTGGTCCACTGGAGAAGGAAATGGCAACCCACTCCAGTATTCTTGCCTGGAGAATCCCATGGACTGAGAAGCCTAGTAGGTTACAGTCCACGGGGTCGCAAAGAGTCGGACACGACTGAGTGACTTCACCACCTCACCTCAGTATTCTTGCCTTGAGAACGCAGTGAAGAGTATGAAAAGGCAAAAAGATAGAACACTGAAAGATGAACTCCCCAGGTCGGTAGGTGCCCAATATGCTACTGGAGATCAGTGAAGAAAGAACTCCAGAAAGAATGGAGAGATGGAGCCAAAGCAAAAGCAACACCCAGTTGTGGATGTGACTGGTGATGGAAGTAAAGTCTGATGCAGTAAAGAGCACTATTGCATAGGAACCTGGGATGTTAGGTCCATGAATCAAGGTAAATTGGAAGTGATCAAACAGGAGATAGCAAGAGTGAACATCAACATTTTAAGAATCAGTGAACTAAAATGGACTGGAATGGGTGAATTTAACTCAGATGACCATTTTATCTATTACTGTGGGCAAGAATCCCTTAGAAGAAAGGGAGTAGCCCTCATAGTCAACAAAAGACTCCAAAATGCAGTACTTGGATGCAACCTCAAAAATGACAGAATGATCTCTGTTCATTTCCAAGGCAAACCATTCAATATCACAGTAATCCATGTCTATGCCCCAACCAGTAATGCTGAAGAAGCTGAAGTTGAACAGTTCTATGAAGACCTACAAGATCTTTTAGAACTAACACTCAAAAAAGATGTCCTTTTCATTACAGGGGACCGGAATGCAAAAGTAGGAAGTCAAGAGATACCTGGAGTAACAGGCAAATTTGGCCTTGGAGTACAGAATGAAGCAGGGCCAAGGCTAATAGAGCTTTGCCAAGAGAACGCACTGGTCATGGCAAACACTCTCTTCCCACAACACAAGAGAAGACTCTATACATGGACATCACCAGATGGTCAATACCGAAATCAGATTGATTATATGCTATGCAGCCAAAGATGGAGAAGCTCTATACAGTCAGCAAAAACAAGACCAGGAGCTGACCGTGGCCCAGATCATGAACTCTTTATTGCCCAATTCAGACTTAAATTGAAGAAAGTAGGGAAAACCACTAGACCATTCAGGTATGACCTAAATCAAATCCCTTATGATTATACAGTGGAAGTGAGAAATAGATTCAAGGGATTAGATCTGATAGAGTGCCTGAAGAATTATGGATGGAGGTTTGTGACATTGTATGGGAGGCAGGGATCAAGACCATTCCCAAGAAAAAGAAATGCACAAAGGCAAAATGGTTGTCTGAGGAGGCCTTATAAATAGCTGAGCAAAGAAGATAAGCGAAAGGCAAAGGAGAAAAGGAAAGATATATCCATTTCAATGCAGAGTTCCAAAGAATAGCATGGAGAGATAAGAAAGCCTTCTTCAGTGATCAATGCAGAGAAATAGAGGAAAACAAAAGAATGAGAAAGTTTAGAGACCTCTTCAAGAAAATTAGAGATACCAAGGGAACCAAAATTATTCATGCAAAGATAGGCTTGATAAAGGACAGATGGACCTAACAGAAGCAGAAGATATTAAGAAGTGGCAAGAATACACAGAAGAACTATACAAAAATAGATCTTCATGACTCAGATAACCATGATGGTGTGATCACTCACCTAGAGCCAGACATCCTGGAATGAAGTCAAGTGGGCCTTAGGAAGCATCACTACGAACAAAGTTAATGGAGGTGATGGAATTCCAGTTGTTCTATTTCAAATCCTACAAGATGATGCTGTGAAAGTGCTGCACTCAATATGCCAGGAAATTTGGAAAACTCAGCAGTGGCCACAGGACTGGAAAAGGTCAGTTTTCATTCCAATCCCAAAGAAAGGCAATGCCAAAGAATGCTCAAACTACTGCACAATTGTATTCATCTCACACGCTAGCAAAGTAATGCTCAAAATTCTCCAGGCCCAGCTTCAACAGTACGTGAACCGTGAAGTTCCAGATGTTCCAGCTGGATTTAGAAAAGGCAGAGGAACCAGGGATCAAATTGTCAACATCCATTGGATCACTGAAAAAGCAAGAGAGTTCCAGAAAAACATCTACTTCTGCTTTATTGACTATGCCAAATTGACTATTGACTATTGAGAATTCTTAAAGAGATGGGAATACCAGACCACTTGACCTGCCTCCTGAAAAATCTGTATGCAGGTCAAGAAGCAACAGTTATAACTAGACATGGAACAAAAGACTGAATCCAAATTGGGAAAGGAGTACATCAAGGCTGTTTATTGTCACCCTGCTTGTTTAACTTATATGTAGAGTACAATGTGCAAAATATCAGGCTGGATGAAGGACAAAGTGTTATGAAGATTGCTGGGAGAAATATAAGTAACCTCAGATATACAGATGACATCACCATTATGGCAGAAGATGAAGAAGTATTAAAGAGCCTTTTGATGATAATGAAAGAGGAGAGTGAGAAAGTAGGTTTAAAACTGAACATTCAGAAAACTAAGATCATGGCATCTGATCCCATCACTTCATGGCAAATAGATGGGGAAACAGTGGAAACAGTAAGAGAGTTTATTTTGGTGGGGGGGCGGGGGGGGTGCTCCGAAATCAGTGCAGATGGTGACTATAGCTATGAAATTAAAAGACGCTTGTTCCTGGAAAGAAAAGCTATGATCAACCTAGACAGCATATTAAAAAGCAGAGACATTACCTTGCCAACAAAGGTCCATCTAGTCAAAGCTCTGGTTTTTCCAGTAGTCATGTATGGATGTGAGAGTTGGACTATAAAGAAAGTTGAGCATTGAAGAATTGATGCTTTTGAACTGTGGTATTGGAGAAGACTCTTAAGAGTCCCTTGGACTGCAAGGAGATTCAACCAGTCGTTGAAAGGACTGATGCTGAAGCTGAAATTCCAATATTTTGGCCGCCTGATGTGAAGAACTGACTCATTTGAAAAGACCCTGATGCTGGGAAAAATTGAAGGTGGGAAGAGAAGGGGTCAACAGAGGATGAGATTGTTGGATGGTATCACTGACTCAATGGACATGAGTTTGAGTAGTCTCAGGGAATTGGTGAGGGACAGGGAAACCTGGTGTGATGCAGTCCATGCGGTCTCAAAGAGTTGGGCACAACTGAGTGACTGAACTGAACTGAACTCCATATGCTGTTTGGCTAATTAACCTGACATCTTATAAAAGGACACTTACAGTGCCAGACTTTATTTTTTTAGGCTCCAAAATCACTGCTGATGGTGACTGCAGCCATGAAATTAGAAGACGCTTACTCCTTGGAAGAAAAGTTATGTCCAACCTAGATAGCATTTTCAAAAGCAGAGACATTACTTTGCCGACTAAGGTCCGTTTAGTCAAGGCTATGGTTTTTCCTGTGGTCATGTATGGATGTGAGAGTTGGACTGTGAAGAAGGCTGATCGCCGAAGAATTGATGCTTTTGAAGTGTGGTGTTGGAGAAGACTCTTGAGAGTCCCTTGGACTGCAAGGAGATCCAACCAGTCCATTCTGAAGGAGATCAACCCTGGGATTTCTTTGATAGAATGATGCTAAAGCTGAAACTCCAGTACTTTGGCCACCTCATGCGAAGAGTTGACTCATTGGAAAAGACTCTGATGCTGGGAGTGATTGGGGGCGGGAGGAGAAGGGGACGACCGAGGATGAGATGGCTGGATGGCATCACTGACTCGATGGATGTGAGTCTGAGTGAACTCCGAGAGATGGTGATGAACAGGGAGGCCTGGAGTGCTGCAATTCATGGGGTCGCAAAGAGTCGGACACGACCGAGCGACTGAACTGAACTGAATGGCAGAGCAGAGCAGTTGAAAAACCATTTCAATAATGAGTCAGTGCTTCTAGCCTGGTCTTCATTCCTTGTCAGTGCTGTAAAGACCAATAACCTGTTTGCCAGCACTAAGCTTGCCAGCATCCTTCCGTCATTTGGCTCTCAGGAGTCCCTTGCACAGGGGTCTTGATAGATCAGCTTCATGATTAGATGCTAAGGTAGCCACTTAGATCCTGAGGCCTTGCAATCTGGCTGCTGAGTGGCCTACGGAAGGTTTCCTAGTCTATTTAGATCTTCGAGTCAGTGGTGGCTCTCAAATGCCCCTGGGAAGCAGGCAGAGGACTACTGGAATGAAGTGAGTCAGGTAAGACTGAGACCAACTTGAGAAGAAAGTCCATCTCAGTGAGGCTTGCTTACCTCCTCCAGTCCTATGTTGCCAGCTGAGAATAAGAACCCCGTGTTTTCAGATGTTCCTATGGGAGATGGACATAGGGATTCTGATGTGTACTCTGAGTTTTAAATGCTTGTAGCTGATTTAATTTCAGAATAATCTCATACAGACCAAACTTCACATGATAGTATTCACAGATGACCTAAGGGCTCCTATTTGTCACTTAAGTTAAATAGAAATAAATGAGCTTGTCACTTGAGATCCACCATTGGTGCTCAGTCAGTCTCACAGTGAAGCAGTTTCCTGGGAGATGAAAACTCCTGTGAAGTTGGGAAACTGGCTAGATTGGGTTCTGGGACTTTGTGTTAGGGAGTCTTCTTGTTTGGTGTATGTGATCATTGTAAGCTACCACATATTTGGATGAGAGGTTCCAGCTCTCAGATTGCATGGTGATGATAGATACTGAAACACTAGCATCTCTACCTTTCAAAAAATTGCCATCTCTTACAAAGTAGTAGCATAATGAGAGCGTCAGTCATGGGCATTGGATGCTACAGTACTTTCCAAATGTTGGCTCTCTTTATGCTCCTTTTCCAAAATTACTTTAAAATTTGAAAGCTTTAAAAAGTGTATGAGCAAGTCTGACTTTCCCATTTTTCTGCTTGCTACACACAATAATCCTATGAACAACAATCCTATCCACTACCTGTTTCCTTAGGATGAAGAATCTTAAGTTAATGAGGTGGCTCAGTGGTAAAGAATCAGCCTGCCAGTGTAAGAGACACAGGAGATGTGGGTTCCATCACCAGGTTGGGAAAATCCCCTGGAGGAGGCCATGGCAGCCCATTCCAGTATTCTTGCCTGGAAAAACCCATGGACAGGGGAGCCTGGTGGGCTATAGTCCATAGGATCACAAGAGTTGGACACGACCAAGTGACAGAATGCACACACACACAATCTCCAAGAAGGTGGGCTATGCTTTTCCATTACCCAGAGAAGCCAGGAGAACTTCTTCAGGCTTCCCAGACTCATAAGCAAAGATCTGTTGAGTTGGAAGGGTCCTTAGAGATTCATATGTCCAAGGGTCTTATTTTAGAGATTAGTGACTAGCTCCTGGTTCCTCATCGTTTCTCTTTTCCTTATACTACTAAATATTTGGAAATCATAGTCTTTTTAGCAAGACCCATGACTGAAAGTGAAATACTTGTGTTGCTGATTGTCTTTCCAGTTTTATGCATCCAGTTTTATTTCTTTAGATCCCGCCAGGTTTTCTTTAGACCCTTCGGCTATTGGCACTTGCTAATTTTTGCAACTGGGATAAGTGGAGAGCAAGTCTCTGAAATCACAATGATTTTGCTTCTGTAGCACTGCTAATGAATGTCTGTTGAACTCAGAGGGAGTCTCAGATCAAAGCAGATGGGTGTATGAAATGTTAATGTAGATGTTACTGCTTGACCAAAGAACCCAACAGAGGGTAAAACCTCATGCTGTAATTTAAAAAATGGTGGAGTCTTTTGTGGTTTGTAACGTCACTGGAAACCCAAGAAAGGACTTATTTTATGCAGTTTGGTTTGTTTTGTTCTTTATTTTGATTACACAAAGCTCAAGAGTTCTTTTGACATTCAAAGATGCTAATTTAGTTAAATCTCTGATTTCTGTTATGATTTCCATTTTCCTTCCCTTTTATTTTTCTGGGATTGCATTTTGGTTTCACACATAGCCTCTTCTACTTTCTTGTGATTTCTTTTATCCAGATAATTATTAACGTTTCAATTTAGACACAGCAGCTGCCACAAAATTGGTGTTACATTCTTAGCAGAAGGATCATTTTTGTGGTAGGTAGGTATTATTTTTGCAGTGGTCACAGTCATCTGGTCATGGAAAAGAACACCAGGATCTTCCTTGTAATATAAAAAAGGGGGTGGAAATGTCACTGAAATTTCTTCTATATGAAGAGATTTCCTTCCACAGGAGGAAATACAATGAGAAGTCACAGTAGTCAGTGTGACCCGTGCTTGAATTCTGTCCACACCACACACAGGTGTGTGACCCTGGAGAAGTTATTCAACCTGTCTGAAGTCCTTTGTCTATCAAATCTTGATGATAATGGACAACTTCAAAAGGCTATGGTGAAAATTAAATAGGATCATGTTTATAATGTCTGGCACAAAATAAGTACTAGTCAATTTTTGTTTATTTCTTCGTTCATTTAACAACTTTGTGGGGCACTTATGGCTTCCCTTGTGGCTTAGCTGGTAAAGAATCTGCCTGCAATGCTGGAGACCTGGGTTCGATTCCTGTGTTGAAAAGATCCCCTGGAGAAGGGAAAGGCTACCCACTCCAGTATTCTGGCCTGGAGAATTCCATGGACTAGTGACTTTCACTTTCACTATTATGCTCCAGACACTGCCAACACATCGAGAAAATAGACAAAATCATTACCTACAGGCAGTTCCCTTTCCACTCTCTTTCCTTGTCAGTCATTTGATCCTCCTGAGTCAAGCCAGGACACTTAGGGTGAATATCATTTTTTCAAATAATTCATTCCTTTGGAAGTCCTAAGAGTCAACAAATGCATTTTGTGCTTACATTGCCTTTCACAGGAAACCAAACAAAGAACATATGACAGAATTACAAAATTTAACATACAGTGCAGCTTGGATGTGCAGAAAAATGACCTTTATTGTCTATACTGTTTTGGCTTTCTTCCCAAGCTCTCACCTTCTGACCAGAGGGAGGAATAACAGTAAATACGCACCCAGGTTAAAATGTAGTCCCATTCACCTAGAGATGATCAAAGTCAGACAGAGAAAGACAAATACCACAGAATAGCACACGTATACAGAAACTAAAAAAATGACACAGATTTGTTTACAAATAGAAATAAACTCACAGACATAAAAAACAAACGAGGTTATCAAAGGGGGAAGGGGGGGCAGGGACGGAGGGATAAATTAGGAGGTGGAGGTTAATATATACACACTACTATTATATAAAACAAACAACAAGGACCTACTGAATATCACAGGGAACTGTACTCAATATCATGTAATAATCTATAATTATTTCAGAAAAGAATCTGAAAAAGAATATATATGTGTATGTATATGTGTAATTGAGTCACTTTGCTGTATATTTGAAAATAACACAGCATTGTAAATCAACTATACTTCAATTAAAAAAAAACTTTTTTTTGATGCAGTCCCATTCAATATTGGATATTTTCTCCCCTTGGCTGATAATGCCAAGCTCACAGATTACCTCTTCCTCCCTAGCTTGCTTGCAGTAGGGGGAAGGGCTGAGGCTCCTACTTCTTCAGGTGGTGGGAGGAGGCGATGTCCTCAGGCACAGTTGCCTGCCCCCGGCTCTCCAGGCTGTTGTCCATCCACTTGGTGCTGGTGGCCCTGTGGACATTTGTGGCCGGCTTGGGTGGGTGTGTCCTGTGGTCGATCTCCGCCTGGTCAAAGTCTGGAGTGAGCTCTAGCTGACCTGCTCTCATTTCAGTTTCCCTGCTGCTAGAGGGCCCTTTGAAGTCTTGCTGACTTTTTGCCTGCCTCTGAGGAGCAGAAGGGCTTGAGGTTTCTACATCTCTACATCTCTCTGGCTGTACTGCTTGGATGGGGGCGGGCTGGGTCCCTGCGCTTGTCTGGGGACTTGTCACATGCAGGACTGCCTCATTCAGAGTCCGTAGGGGGGTCTGTTCAAGAGTAACCTCTGCTCAGCCTTCAGAAGTAACTAACCTTACTTTCCCTGCCTGAGCCAACCTCGAAAGAACTGCAGAAGGGGAGATGATGAGGACCACTTTGGCCATTTCACTCCTCTCTCCTTCTCCCTTGCTACCTCCCACAACTCCCCACATCAGCAAAGACCAGATATCTTCTTTCCTGACTTCATTCACCTAACAAACAGGTTACTTTTTTTTTTTTCTTATTATGGTAGACCTCTATGATCTGAAACCTCCATGCCTGGTGGTTAAACTACTCAGGCCTCACAAAGCATAGAATGAATTCCTTTTTAAGAGGCTTGCATAACCCTGTTTTTTTGAATGACAGAAACAGAACATGACTATGTCTTGTTCTCCTTGTATAGTTAAGTTCTAGTCTTCCTTCTGGGCACAACATGACCTCAGGCAGACCAGTGCAAAGATTTCCACTCAGGAAGATAAAAAGAGAAAAGCACTTCAAAAATGTGAAAATTTATCCTTGTCATGGAATCATGACTGCGGCAGTGAAGGAACCCACTGTTTATTGGCTTTGTGGTTCAGGTGACTGGCCTGCACCCAGATGCTGGTGGTCTTGCAAAGGTCGCTCACTACATTGATTTGGAGTCAGTGGCAAATTATATGCGTCCGAAGTCAGTGGCAGCCGGGAGGAGACACCCTGCGTCCGAGGTCAGGGGCGGCTGGGAGAAGCCACCTCGCGCTCGAGGCCAGGGGCGGTGACCCTGAGGAGCCACCCCGAGCCTGAGCCCGAGGCCAGGGGCAGCAGCTGGGAGGAGCCACCCAAGCCCAATTCCAGGGCCAGCGGCCGGGAGGAGCAACCCGAGGATTGGTGGCTGCACAGGTGCAGGAGGGCCTAGAGGAGCTATCCTACATTGAAGGTCAGGAACGGTGGTGGTAAGGAGATACCCTTTGTCCAAGGTAAGGAGCAGCAGCTGTGCTTTGCTGGAGCAGCTGTGAAGAAATACCCCACGCCCAAGGTAAGAGAAACCCAAGTAAGATGGTAGGTGGTGCAAGAGGGCATCAGAGGGCAGACACACTGAAACACTAATCAATCTAATCACACTAGGACCACAGCCTTGTCTAACTCAATGAAACCAAGCCATGCCTGCAGGGCAACCCAAGACGGGCGGGTCATGGTGGAGAGGGCTGACAGAATGTGGTCCACTGGAGAAGGGAATGGCAAGCCACTTCAGTATTCTTGCCTTGAGAACCCCATGAACAGTATGAACAGGCAAAATGATAGGATACCAAAAGAGGAACTCCCCAGGTCATTAGGTGCCCAATATGCTACTGGAGATCAGTGGAG
>SJYT01005833.1:189188-213851 GCA_006410635.1 Cephalophus harveyi
CTCCAAAATCACTGCAGATGGTGACTGCAGCCATGAAATTAGAAGACGCTTACTCCTTGGAAGAAAAGTTATGACCAACCTAGATAGTATTTTCAAAAGCAGAGACATTACTTTGCCAACTAAGGTTCATCTAGTCAAGGCTATGGTTTTCCTGTGGTCATGTATGGATGTGAGAGTTGGACTGCGAAGAAGGCTGAGTGCCAAAGAATTGATGCTGGAGAAGACTCTTGAGAGTCCCTTGGACTGCAAGGAGATCCAACCAGTTCATTCTGAAGGAGATCAGCCCTGGGATTTCTTTGGATGGAATGATGCTAAAGCTGAAGCTCCAGGACTTTGGCCACCTCATGCAAAGAGTTGACTCATTGGAAAAGACTCTGATGCTGGGAGATATTCGGGGTAGGAGGAGAAGGGGACGACAGAAGATGAGATGGCTGGATGGCATCACGGACTTGATGGACGTGAGTCTGAGTGAACTCTGGGAGATGGTGGTGAACAGGGAGGCCTGGGGTGCTGCGATTCATGGGGTTGCAAAGAGTCAGACACGACTGAGCGACTGAACTGAACTGAACTGAACTGAAGAGGGGCCTGATGGGCTACAGTTCCTGGAGTTGCAGAGAGTTTGTCATGACTGAGCACACACACACACACACAATGCTGCTCTGCTTCTGAAATTGGTTGTTAGTAATATACCCAGGAGATATTCAGCTTCTATGGGGCATTCCAAACTCAGCCCCAAAGCAATGACACATGTTAAAAAGAGCAGAGCAAAGTCGCACTAATGCAAAAGAAGGAAAGAACTCCTAAAGCTTATGTCTGATACAAGTATAATTTGCAAGCAGAGAAAGAGGAACCACAAAATTTGTATGTAAATGATAGGGTTTACCAGGGACTTGATACTGGCCCTAAAATGAACTTCTAGTTATTTTTTTATTTACAAAAGTAATGGATATAGAAAACTTAATAACTACTGATAAAATTTTGAATGAAAACATCATCTTCATTTTCAATACTCAGAGCTAACTTTATATCTAGATCATAATAATCACTCAATATATACTAGCCATTTAAAGATACATAAATGTTTCCATACATATGTATCTATTGACCTACATGAAAAAAAATCTGCATCTGTTGCTAAACAATGTATTAGGACTATTTCCCATGTCTATAAACATATTTTATAGTTATATTTTATATCCTTTGTCTTTCCACAAATATCTGTATGCTTTACAATGTAACAAGATAGAATGTAGACCAATTTGGCTATATCTGGAAACCAACAGACCTTATCTGTAAATGCAATGAAATCCCCTCTAGTCAGGAAAGAGATGATAAAACCAACAGAATCTCAAAGGAAAAAAAATTGTCAGAGATTGAAGTGTGGACTAAAGAAAGGAAGATCCATTTTGAGCCCAGACAAGAGAGAGGAGCCCCTCCCTTCCTTGCTACGGGACTCCTCCCTCTTCTCCTTCCCCTCCCTCCCTTCTTTGTCACCCCACAAGTGCTCTTGCTGACTTGGTCACTCCAGGATTTCCTGATTAAAATGAAGAAACGCAGCTGATCAAGCCAATGAGTTCAGATTGAGATCTGTCACCTTTCGACCTTTAGCCCCACCCTCTGTTTACCAATCTGAGAGTTGGCACAGATGACTGTAAATGGAAGAAAAAAGAGAAGGCAAAAAAGCAAAGTGACATGTGCCCAGGGCTACCAGCTTTTTAAGCCACACCTTGTTCTCTCTTCCTGTGTAGTGATAAGAAGCAGAGCCTTGGGCCATTGTATTGATGGTTTAAGGTAGGAAGAGAGCTGCAAGTGCAAGCATATTATTTACCCTGAAGGCAGTTATATTTTATTCAGAGAATATAAGGCATCATTTCAGAATGTCTTTATTGTCTCCCCATCAAATCATTACTTCTGCTCATATCTTTCCCCATCTTCTTTTCTCCTGGTACTGCTGTTCTTAGCAGAATCTCTCTAGTCTCTCCAATTCTGCCCTGGGACCCACTGCCTCTGCCCACTAGACTTTGACTCTATTTCTTCTCTTGCTGCTAAGTCTGCTAAGTCGCTTCAGTCATGTCTGACTCTGTGCAACCTCATAGATGGCAGCCCACCAGGCTCCCCCGTCCCTGGGATTCTCCAGGCAAGAACAATGGAGTGGGTTGCCATTTCCTTCTCCAATGCATGAAAGTGAAAAGTGAAAGTGAAGTCGCTCAGTCGTGTCCAACTCTTAGGAGCCCCATGGACTGCAGGCTACCAGGCTCCTTCGTCCATGGGATTTTCTTCTCTTACCCTTTCTCTAATATCATCCATCTCTTCCCTCAACATGGAAACATCCTATAGTAGCTATCAAATGAAAAAGCAAGCACAAATTAAAAACACACAAAAATCCTCTTTGAACTGTTATCTCCTTCCAACTACTACCCCCACATATTTTTGTCTCCTTTGCCAGTAAAACTCAAAAACGTTTTGTTAATATTCTGTCTCTCCTGCTTCAGTTGTGTTTTATCCTTCAGACACTCTAATCTGGCTTCTGTTTCCACTGGCCACTAGAAGAGATTTGGTCATAGTTAACAATGATCTCCACGCTGACGAGGCAACGGGCATGCTGTGTCTTATATGTTAAGCCTTTCAGCATCACTCCACATGGTGAACCATTCCGTTCGTCTTAATTTTAGTAACACTTTTTCTTTTCCTCTTTTTTTCTTTGTGTAATTTATTAATTTATTTAAATGGAAGTATAGTTGGTGTTCAATATTATGTTAGTTTCAAGTGTACCAAATAGTGATTTGACATTTGCATACATTATGAAATGATCACCACGATAAGTCAAGTATCCACCTATACAAAATTATTACAATATTATTTACCATATCCATATGATATGTATTACATCCCCGTGGCTTACTTATTTCATAACTGGAGGCTTGTGCCTCTTAATCCCCTTCACCTATTTTGCACCTTCCACCCCTACCTGCTGGGTTTTCTTCTACCATACTGGCTGCTCTTTCTCCATTTTTTTTCACCAGCTCTCTAGTTAGCTTTTAATAGATTGACTTAGGGCTAGGTCTTGACTCCTTTTTATTTTACTCTCTGCTTTTTCTCCCCAGTGAGCCCATCCATGGTCTAAATTATCATCTACGTGCTGATGACTTCTATTATGGAGACTGTGGTTCACCACCCAGATATTCCCTTCAGGACTAAGGCACTCATTTCCCTAGCTGAGCTGCTGGCAGCTTGCAGTTCATTCCCTCCTTGAGTATTGTCCTCAGCCCAAGATTATACCCTTTTCCCCAGGACGCCTGCCTCCAATGATGGTTGAAGCAAGGGGAAAAAGGCCATCAGTTCAGGCCAACTCTGAAGGGCCATGCCAGTTGCAGAGCTCCCTGTAGAATTGGCAGAGCTCTCTGTTACAACGTATCACAGTTCAACTTCTCCTTCTGCCCACTCATACTTCCCCTACTCCCTTACCAACACGGTTTCCAAGAGCATTTCTGTGGTAGACACTGTGATGTACCACCCAAATGTTCCTTCAAGAACAGAGGATTGCATGTACTTGTGTAAGTTCCCTTCAGGGCAGCTTGCATCCAGTCACTAATCAACATGGGGAAAACTGGCTTGACCCCCTTACCCCAGCTTGGGATAGCACTGAAGGATCAGCTTAATTCAGGAGCTCCCTAGGGAAATGCAGTATCTCAACATTGCAGGGAATAGAGTCTGTGATGATACCCAGAGACCCAGGGAGTGTTATCCTGGTGGCCCCACCATTAGAGTAGAGATTTATAACAGCTGGGGAACAAATAATTCCCTGGCTAAATTCCAGCGACAGGGGATCCACTAGGTCCCCAGACCTACCCATTCATTTCTCAAATCCCCAAGTAGATTGATACACCAGCAATCAAAGGCATATTGAGTCATTGGCCTGTGGAGAAAGAAATATCACAGTAAAGAAAGGCAAGTGGAAACCTCTGAAATTGCCCCAGACCTCACCAACAAAAATAGCAAACAAAGGAAAATCGCATCTTGGGAGTGGGAGGAGGGCAGAGATTCATGCTACCAGTAAAGACCTAAAGGATGCAGGGGTGCTAGTCACTACTTACTATCACATCTTCATTTAAATCACCACGCCCTGCAAAAGCTGGATGTTTCTGGGAATGATTGCAGAAAACCACAAGCTCATTCAAGCGTACCCTGATTGTAGCTACTAGGCTGGATGAGGTTTTATTGCTAAAGAAGACAAAATAGGTCAATAAGGCCTTAGGTAAATGGTATATGGAAATCGATTTAGGAAATATGCTTTTTAAAATTCCAGTTAGAAAGAGGATCAGAAACAGTTTTTACTTATGTGACATAATATTCAATTGCAGCTTTCATCCAGGACTATGCGGACTCTCTTCTTTCTCTAGTTCTGTAGTCTGAAGATGCTTGGAACACTGGGAAATCCCACTGAAAATGACAAGGTTTCATTCTGTCAATTACATCATGCTGATTGAAGAGTGTGCTGCTGTGCCGTGCTTAGTCCCTCAGCTGTATCTGACTCTTTGCAACCCCATGGACTGTAGCTTGCCAGGCTTCTCCAGGCAAGAATCCTAGAGTGCATTTCCATGCCCTCCCCAGGGGATCTTCCCAACCCATGGACTGAAACCAAGTCTCCCAAATTGCAGGCAGATTCTTTACCTTCTGAGCCACTAGGGAAGACCAAAGAGTACGCTGCTGCTGCTGCTGCTAAGGGTACGCTAGAAGACTTCATAAGACACATGGAAGATAAATATGCACTATGAAGACTCAAGGGACTTCCCAGGTGGTACAGTGATTAGAAACCCTCCTGCCAATCTAGGGGAAATGGGTTCCACCCCTGGCCTGGAGGATCTTACCTGCTGCAGTGCCATGCGCCACCACTACTGATCCCATGTGTTACTGCAGTCTAGTGCCTAGAGCCTGTGCTCTGTAACAAGAGAAGCCACCACGATGAGAAGCCTTGCACCACAACAAAGAGGAGCCCTCCTCCCTGCAACTGGGAAAAGTCCACACACAGCAATGAAGACCCAGCACAGCCAAAAATGAATAAATGTATATGCTGCTGCTACTGCTAAGTCGCTTCAGTCGTGTCCGACTCTGTGTGACCCCACAGATGGCAGCCCATTGGGCTCCGCCATCCTTGGGATTCTCCAGGCAAGAACATTGGAGTGGGTTGCCATTTCCTTCTCCAATGCATGAAAGTAAAAAGTGAAAATGAAGTCGATCAGTCGTGTCTGACTCAGCGACCCCATGGACTACAGCCCACCAGGCTCCTCCATCCATGGGATTTTCCAGGCAAGAGTGCTGGAGTGGGATGCCATTGCCTTCTCCTAAATGTATATACATGGTGTATATATATATATATATATATGTATGTGTACATAGGTGTTGCTGCTGCTGCTGCTAAGTCACTTCAGTCGTGTCTGACTCTGTGTGACCACATAGATGGCAGCCCACCAGGCTACCCCATCCCTGGGATTCTCCAGGCAAGAACACTGGAGTGGGTTGCCATTTCCTTCTCCAATGCAGGAAAGTGAAAAGTGAAAGTGAAGTCGCTCAGTCGTGCCCGACTCTTAGCGACCCCATGGACTGCAGCCTTCCAGGCTCCTCTGTCCATGGGATTTTCCAGGCAAGTGTACTGGAGTGGGGTGCCATTGCCTTCTCCTGTACATAGGTGTATGTATATGCAAATGAATATATGTGTATATACATATATATAATCCCAATAACTTCAAGGTCTACAATTTAAAATACTTAAAAAAAAGAGTTTTAAGGACCTGATGCTTCAGTGACGTTTTCATGGCTTCAGTGATCAGGAGTGTGCTGGACTATCCCCTCCAGAGTAAAAGACACATCTTGTACCGTCTACCACAAAGGAGGAGATATAGTGCCTTCTTTAGGTTCCCGGGGCACAGTAGGTATCTTTGGGTTCTGGGGGCAGTATGTTATACACCTAGGAATACCCCTAGCTTTGACTAGGGCCCAGAGCAGGAAAGAACACTTCAATAGGTCAAAGTTATGGTGCCAGCAACCTTGTCATTGGGCCAAATGGTTGACCCCTAACTACATTGGAAATGTCAGTCATGGGGCTCATGAAATCATAAACTGGGGCCAGACCAGCAGCAGTCTGTCAAAATGGTTCATCTGTGATCAAGCCAGAGTGTGACCAGAGGGCATGAGCACACAGCATTGCCACTCTGTAGAGTGCATAGGTGTTCCTGCTTCAGCTCACATGTATAACCTTATTAGGGATCTCCCTTCAGCTGAGGGAGGATGAAAAAGCTTGAGCTTCCTTTGTCAACAGTTGGTTTTGGTTATGTGTGGAAGCTAAAAATAAACAGCAGTTGCATTATAGCTCAGAGAAGGCAATGGCACCCCACTCCAGTACTCTTGCCTGGAAAATCCCATGGATGGAGGAGCCTGGTAGGCTGCAGTCCATGGGGTCGCTAAGAGTTGGACATGACTGAGCAACTTCACTTTCACTTTTCACTTTCCTGCATTGGAGAAGGAAATGGCAACCCACTCCACTGTTCTTGCCTGGAGAATCCCAGGGACGGGGAAGCCTGGTGGGCTGCTGTCTATGGGGTCGCACGGAGTCGGACATGACTGAAGCGACTTAGCAGCAGCAGCAGCAGCAGACTCTATACTGTCTCCTCTGGAGGTATGGGTCAGCAGTGGACTGCCGAAGGGGCATGGGCTCTGGGTGTAGCAGACCTGGGTATGGCATAAGCCCCCTTGGTGGAGGTCGCCATCAACCCCACCATAGAGCCACCAGAACTTACACAGGACTGGGAAACAAACACTTGGTGAGCACAAACAGAACCTTGTGTGCACCAGGACGCAGGAGAAAAGAGCAGTGACCCCACAAGAGACTGACCCAGACTTGCTCGTGAGTGCCCAGGAGTCTCCAGTGGAGGCATCAGTTGGCTGTGGCCTGTTGCAGGTTTGGGGGCACTGAGTGTAGCAGTGGGACCTTTTGGAAGAGGTTGCCATTATCTTCATTACCTCCACCATAGTTTGGCCCCAGGTAAATAACAGGGCTGAAGAATTGATTTTTTATTTTTTTGGGCTCCAAAATCACTGCAGATGGTGACTGCAGTCACGAAATTAAAAGACACTTACTCCTTGGCAGGAAAGTTATGACCAGCCGAGACAGCATATTAAAAAGCAAAGACATTACTTTGCCAACAAAGGTCCATCTAGTCAAGGCTGTGGTTTTTCCAGTAGTCAGTCATGTATGGATGTGAGAGTTGGACTGTGAAGAAAGCTGAGTGCTGAAGAATTGATGCTTTTGAACTGTGGTGTTGGAGAAGACTCTTGAGAGTCCCTTGGACTGCAAGGAGGTCCAACCAGTCCATCCTAAAGGAGATCAGTCCTGAGTGTTCATTGGAAGGATTGATGTTGTAGCTGAAACTCCAATACTTTGGTCCCCTGATGAGAAGAGCTGACTCATTTGAAAAGACCCTGATGCTGGGAAAGATTGAAGGCAGGAGGAGAAGAGGATGACAGACGATGAGATGGTTGGATGGCATCACTGACTTGATGGACATGAGTTTGAGTAAACTCCGGGAGTTAGTGATGGACAGGGAGGCCTGTCCGAGAAGACACTGGCGACCCACTCCAGTACTCTTGCCTGGAAAATCCCATGGACAGAGGAGCCTGGTATGCTGCAATCCATGGGGTCGCGAAGACTCGGACACGACTGAGAGACTTCACTTTCACTTTCCACTTTCGTGCATTGGAGAAGGAAATGGCAACCCACTCCAGTGTTCTTGCCTGGAGAATCCCAGGGACGGGGGAGCCTGGTGGGCTGCCGTCCATGGGGTCGCACAGAGTCGGACACGACTGACGTGACTTAGCAGCAGCAACAGCAGCAGCAGGGAGGCCTGTCATGCTGCAGTCCAAGGCAAAGAGTCAGACACAAATGAACTGAACTGAAATGAAATAACAGGGAGGGAACACAGCCCCATCCATCAACAGAAAATTGGATTAGAGATTTACTGACATGGCCCCGCCCATCAGAACAAGACCCAGTTTCCCCCTCAGTCAGTCTATCCCATCAGGAAGCTTCCATAAGCCTCTTACCCTTCTCCATCAGAAGACAGACAGACTGAAAACCACAATCACAGGAAATTAATCAATCTGATCACATGGATCACAACCTTGTCTAACTCAATGAAACCATGAGCCATGCCCTGTAGGGCCACCCAAGACAGATGGGTCATGGTGGAGAGTTCTGACAAAACGTGGTCCACTGGAGAAGGGATTGACAAACCACTTCAGTATTCTTGCCTTGAGAACCCCATGAACAGTATGAAAAGGTAAAAAGATAAGACACTGAAAGATGAAATCCCAAGGTTGGTAGGTGCCCAAGATGCTACTGGAGATCAGTGGAGAAATAACTCCAGAAAGAATGAAGAGATGGAGCCAAAGCAAAAACAACATCCAGTTGTGGTTGTGACTGGTGATGGACGTAAAGCCTGATGCTATAAAAGCAATATTGCATAGGAACCTGGGATGTTAGGTCCATGAATCAAGGTAAATTGAAAGTGATCAAACAGGAGATGGCAAGAGTGAACATTGACATTTTAGGAATCAGTGAACTAAAATGGACTGGAATGGGTAAATTTAACTCAGATGACCATTATATCTACTACTGTGGGCAGGAATCCCTTAGAAGAAATGGAATAGCCCTCATAGTCAACAAAAGATTCTGAAATACAGTACTTGGATACAATCTCAAAAACAACAGAATGATCTCTGTTCAATTCCAAGGCAAACCATTCAATATCACAGTAATCCAAATCAATGCCCCAACCAGTAATATTGAAGAAGCTGAAGTTGAATGGTTCTGTGAAGATCTACAAGGCCTTCTAGAACTAACACCCAGGAAAGATGTCCTTTTCATTATAGGGGATTGAAATGCAAAAATAGGAAGTCAAGAAACACCTGGAGTAACAGGCAAATTTGGCCTTGGAGTACAAAATGAAGTAGGGCAAAGGCTAATAGAATTCTGCCAAGAGAATGCACCGGACACAGCAAACACCCTCTTCCCACAACACAAGAGAATACTCTACAAGTGGACATCACCAGATGGTCAATACCAAAATCAGACTTATTGATTATATTCTTTGCAGCCAAAGATGGAGAAGCTCTATACAGTCAGCAAAAACAAGACCGTGAGCTGACTGTGGCAAAGACCATGAACTCCTTATTGCCCAATTCAGACTTAAATTGAAGAAAGTAGGGAAAACCACTAGACCATTCAGGTATCAGTCAGTTCAGTTCAGTCACTCAGTCATGTCCGACTCTTTGCGACCCCATGAATTGCAGCACGCCAGGCCTCTCTGTCCATCACCAACTTCCGGAGTTCACTCAGACTCATGTCCATCGAGTCAGTGATGCCATCCAGCCATCTCATCCTCTGTTGTCCCCTTCTCCTCCTGCCCCCAATCCCTCCCAGCATCAGAGTCTTTTCCAATGAGTCAACTCTTCGCATGAGGTGGCCAAAGTATTGGAGTTTCAGCTTTAGCATCATTTCTTCCAAAGAACACCCAGGATTGATCTCCTTTAGAATGGACTGGTTGGATCTCCTTGCAGTTCAAGGGACTCTCAAGAGTCTTCTCCAACACCACAGTTCAAAAGCATCAATTCTTATGTGCTCAGCTTTCTTTACAGTCCAACTCGCACATCCATACATGACCACAGGAAAAACCATAGCCTTGACTAAATGGACCTTGTTGGCAAAGCAATGTCTCTGCTTTTCAATATGCTATCTAGGTTGGTCATAACTTTTCTTCCAAGGAGTAAGCGTCTTTTAATTTCATGGCTGCAATCACCCTCTGCAGTGATTTTGGAGCCCCCAAAAATAAAGTCTGACACTATTTCCACTGTTTCCCCATCTATTTGCCATGAAGTGATGGGACCAGATGCCATGATCTTCGTTTTCTGAATGTTGAGCTTTAAATCTACTTTTTCACTCTCCTCTTTCACTTTCATCAAGAGGCTTTTTAGCTCCTCTTCACTTTCTGCCATAAGGGTGGTGTCATCTGCATATCTGAGGTTATTGATATTTCTCCTGGCAATCTTGATTCCAGCTTGTGTTTCTTCCAGTCCAGCGTTTCTCATNCCACCTTTTTCGCTCTCCTCTTTCACTTTCATCAAGAGGCTTTTTAGCTCCTCTTCACTTTCTGCCATAAGGGTGGTGTCATCTGCATATCTGAGGTTATTGATATTTCTCCTGGCAATCTTGATTCCAGCTTGTGCTTCTTCCAACCCAGCTTTTCCCATGATGTACTCTGCATATAAGTTAAATAAGCAGGCTGACAATATACAGCCTTGATGTACTCCTTTTCCTATTTGGAAGCAGTCTGTTGTTCCATGTCCAGTTCTAACTGTTGCTTCCTGACCTGCATATAGGTTTCTCAAGAGGCAGGTCAGGTGGTCTGGTATTCCTATGTCTTTCAGAATTTTCCACAGTTTATTGTGATCCACACAGTCAAAGGCTTTGGCATAGTCAATAAAGCAGAAATAGATGTTTTTCTGGAACTCTCTTGCTTTTTTGATGATCCAGCAGATGTTGGCAATTTGATCTCTGGTTCCTCTGCCTTTTCTAAAACCAGCTTGAACATCTGGTTCAAATCAAATCCCTTATGATTATACAGTGGAAGTGAGAAATAGATTCAAGGGATTAGATCTGATAGAGTGCCATAGAAGAACTATGGATGGAGGTTTGTGACATTGTATGGGAGACAGGGATCAAGACCATTCCCAAGGAAAAGAAATGCAAAAAGGCAAAATGGTTGTCTGAGGAGGCCTTACAAATAACTGTAAATAGAAGAGAATAGAGAGGCAAAGGAAAAAAGGAAAGATATACCCATTTGAACGCAGAGTTCCAAAGAATAGCAAGGAGAGATAAGAAAGCCTTCCTCAGTGATCAATGCAGAGAAATAGAGGAAAACAATAGAATGGGAAAGTCTAGAGATCTCTTCAAGAAATTTAGAGATACCAAGGGAACATTTCATGCAAAGATGGGCACAATAAAGGACAGAAATTTTATGGACCTAGCAGAAACAGAAGATATTAAGAAGAGGTGTCAAGAATACGCAGAAGAACTGTACAAAAAAGATGTTCATGATCCAGATAGTCATGATGGTGTGATGGTTCTGGTCTCACCTAGAGCCAGACATCCTGGAATAAGAAGTCAAGTGGGCCTTAGGAAGCATAAGTACAAACAAAGCTAGTGGAGGTGATGAAATTTCAAATCTTAAAGGATGATGCTGTGAAAGTGCTGCACTCCATATGCCAGCAAATTTGGAAAACTCAGCAGTGGCCACAGGACTGGAAAAGGTCTTTCATTGTAATCCCAAAGAAAGGCAATTGCAAAGAATGTTCAAACTACCACGCAACTGCAGTCATCTCACATGCTAGCAAAGTAATGCTCAAAATTCTCCAAGCCAGGCTTCAGTAATACATGAACCATGAACTTCCAGATGTTCAAGCTGGTTTTAGAAAAGGCAGAAGAACCAGAGATCAAATTGCCAACATCTGCTGGATCATGGAAAAAGCAAGAGAGTCCCAGAAAAACATCTGCTTTATTGACTATGCCAAAGCCTTTGACTCTGTGGAGCCCAACAAACTCTGGAGAATCTTAAAGAAATGGGACTACCAGACCAGCTGACCTACCTCCTGAGAAATCTGTATGCAGGTCAGGAAGCAACAGTTAGAACTGGACATGGAATAACAGACTGGTTCCAAATAGGGAAAGGGGTATATCAAGGCTGTATATTGTCACCCTGCTTACTTAACTCATATGCAGAGTACATCATGGGAAATTCTGGGTGGGATGAAGCACAAGCTGGAATCAAGATTGCCAGGAGAAATATCAATAACCTCAGATATGCAGATGGCACCACCCTTATGGCAGAAAGTGAAGAAGAACTAAAGAAGCTGAAACTCCAATACTTTGGCCACCTGATGCGAAGAGCTGACTCATTTGAAAAGACCCTAATGCTGGGAAAGATTGAGGGCAGGAGGAGAAAGGGATGACAGAGGATGAGATGGTTGGATGGCATCACTGACTCAAAGGACATGGGTTTGGGTGGACTCCGGGAGTTGGTGATGGACAGGGAGGCCTGGTGTGCTGCGTTTCATGGGGTTGCAAAGAGTAGGACATGACTGAGTGACTGAACTGAACTGATGTTCTCTAGTCTAGCAAAACCATTCCTAGGAATCTGTCTCACAGAGATGAAAGCCTCGCAATGTAAGGAGGTTGCAACAATAATGCTTACTGCTGCTACTGCTAAGTCACTTCAGTCGTGTCCGACCCTGTGCGACCCCACAGACGGCAGCCCACCAGGCTCCCCCGTCCCTGGGATTCTCCAGGCAAGAACACTGGAGTGGGTTGCCATTTCCTTCTCCAATGCATGAAAGGGAAAAGTGAAAGGGAAGTCGCTCAGTCGTGTCCGACTATTAGCGACCCCATGGACCGCAGCCCACCAGGCTCCCCCGTCCGTGGGATTTTCCAGGCAAGAGTACTGGAGTGGGGTGCCATTGCCTTCTCCAAATGCTTACTGAGGCAGTGTTAATAATAGTAAATGGATCAGGAACAAATTAATGTCCATCAATTAGGGAATAGCTGAATGATTTATGATGCATCTGTTCCCATGGACCATGATAGAGTGATTAATATGATGAATTAGACTTCTACCAGTTATATTAAAGGGATTTCTACAAGATAGTGTTGGTTGAGAACAACATGTATGTAATATGATTTAGTTCTTCCAAGACAAAAACAAAAGCATGCCATGTTTATGTATATGTCCATAAATCCAAAGTGTGCCTCTTTAGGATGGTGTGGTAGGAAACAGTGAATTGCTCACTTGTGTTACCTTAGGCAGGACAGGTTAGTAGTGTGAGTCAAGAAAGATAAAGAAAGAATCAAGAAGAAAGCAAAAAGACTTCACTAAAAGAAAAATGTGTTTTTTCTCTTGCATTCTGCCTTTCTTTTATGATGTATTTGTATTGATATATGAGTAAAGACATCTATTGTGCGTGTGCATGGTTAGCCTTGTCAGACTTTTTGCAATCCTATGGACTGTACCCTGCTGGGCTTCTTTGTCCATGGGATTCTTCAGGCAAGAATACTGGAGTGGGTTGCCGTTTCTCCTCCAGGGGATTTTCCCGATCCAGGTTTGAACTCGTGTCTCCTGCATTGGCAGGTGATTCTTTTCCATTGTGCCACCTTCAAAGTCCCAAAGACATCTATTAATCTTTATTTATTCATTTAAAAAACAAATGTGTTCATTTCTATATACCAAGTACCATTTTAAGTGCTTTCCAAATAATAACTAACTTAATCCTTTTAATAACACTCTGAGGCAGGTACTGTTGTGTGTGTTAGTCGCTCAGTTGTGTCAAAGTCTTTGCGACCCCATGGACTGGAGACTGCCAGGCTCCTCTGTCTGTGGAATTCTCCAGGCAAGAATATTGGAGTGGGTTGCCATTTCCTTCTCCAGAAGATCTTCCCACCCCAGGGATCGAACCAAGGTCTCCTACACTGCAGGCAGATTCTTTACCATCTGAGCCACCAGGGATGCCCCATGGTACTGTTAATTTCTGCTTTTATTAAATTTTGATTTTGATTTTATTAAAAAAAAAACCACATTTATTGATTTATTTGGCTACCCCGGGTCTCAGTTGTAGCATGTGGGATCTTCAATATTCATTGCACGTGGGTTCTTTAGTTGCACCATGTGGACTCTGAGTTTCTGCATATGGGTTCTAGTTCCCTGACCAGAGATTGAACCTGGGCCCCTTGCATTAAGAGTGTTGAGTCTTAGCCAGTAGGGAATTCCCAGTTTCTGCATTTTAGAAATAAAGGAACTGAGGCACGGTAAATTTGCCCACAGTCACAGAGCTAGTAAACTATCGGTCAGGATTTGAACACAGCCTTCTTGGTTTCAGGGCTGCCCTGGTGGGTCAGAGGTTAAAGCGTCTGCCTGGAATGCGGGAGACCAGGATTTGATCCCTGGGTCAGGAAGATCTCCTGGAGAAGGAAATGGCAACCCCGAGAATCCCATGGATGGAAGAGCCTGGTGGGCTACAGTCCATGGGGTCACAAAGAGTTGGACATGACTGAGCATCAGAGTCTATGCTTCTAATTACCACTCTATGCTTTCTCTATTTTTAAATTAGAAGCAAATCTACCTTCACTCTACTTCTTGACAACCTCCAATAGCTTTCCATGGCATTTAGAAGACAATTCTAACTCTTTTGATGGGATTTACAAAGCTTCTTCATCTTGTTAGGGGAAGCACACTGACTGAAACCACCCACTCTGGCCAGGCACCATAGTAACCACTTGCATGAGTTGTTTTATGACAGGAGGTCCTGGTAAGGAACATGGAACTAATAAGCCTCCACCAACCAGAAGAGTTCAGGAAAGGTCAAAAGGAGACACCATGTGTCCAACTGCCTCCCAGAATCCTCCTCGCTGGCATCCATCTTGGCTGAGCAATGCGTGTACCAAAGGGAAGGACTCTGAGTTAGAATGATTGGGCAAAGACAACCTGGAAACTAATCCCATCACCATAAAACCAAGACTGCAAGCCACGTGGCAGAGCAATCCTCCTCAGTTCCCCTCATCTTACTGCTCTCCACCCAGAATCCCTTCCCAAGAAAACCTATCGCTCTGTCAGCACATGTGTCTCCTCGGACAATTCATTTCCGAGTGTTAGACAAGAGTCCACTTTCAGGTCCTGGAAGGAGTTCCCCTCCCTGCAACCATCTGGTCCCTGCTACACTCTCCATAGACACTCAGTCACACCGAGCTCGTCTCTTCATTGAAAGATCTGTTCTGGTCATGCCTCTCCCTTGCCTCTTCCTCAGGTCACCTCCCGGCTGGCTCTGTCACATTTTTCAGATCTCAGTGTAATGAGGGACCTTCTCTGACCATCAGTGTATGAGGTCTCTTCTATGCGTCCCTCCCATAACAGTCCACTTATCTTTTTCAATTGCATTTAATGCAAACTGTACTTATTTTTGTTGAGTATTTGCTGTTTATCTACCTCCTCTGTGGAGTGTAAGCTCCATGGGGGCTCCATGGATCTGCACTCAGTGCAGTGCTTGGTTAACCATGGGTTTTCAGATACATTTGTTGAAGAAATAAATAAACTAGTGAATGACAATACTGAAAGGTAAGCAAGAGCTTGAGTCTAGTATCAGACACACAAGCGTCTGAGTTAATCCTCTGCTTTTAAGAGACTTGTGAACCTTCATCTGTAAAAGGGAGATAATAATAATATCTACCCCAGAGAGTTGTTGTGAGGATTAAATGAGATCACCTATCTACCAGCACGTTGTAAGCCCTCAAGGCGTCAGAGCTGTCATTGTTGCCATCATCACTGTCATCACTCTCAGGCAGCATCACAGGTCACTGTCCAACCTGGGTGGACAGCCCTTGAGTCAGATTCCATCCCTGTTTTAACCAGCTCAGGTTGGCAGTGAGGGAAAGCCTGTGGGGATACCTTCTAGCTGAGCCCATGGGTCGGCCAGGCACACGGCATTAGGCCCACAATCATGCTCAAAGCCAGTGATATTTCCCATAGAACTTCTTCCCCCTCCTGCCTGGCGTGTCTCATCAGCCTTTCCCCCAGTCCCCTCCCTGTCTCTGCGCCGCTCTTCATATTGGCTGAATGTAGCCAGTCCCTGTGTGGCTCTATGTCTGCCACTGGAAAGCATCTTTGGGAATGTAAAGGATTCTGTTCCCTCAGTGAAGAGGCTGTGCTTAGCAGAGACAGGTATCTGATGTTTTGCTGAGATAGGTTAACCAGACTTCTAAGGAAACTCATAGTGGCTTAATCATAGTGCAGAGCAATTACCTCTTGTTTTCTCTTCTTCCTGGGCCAACAGGAAACCCTGACTACTCCACCCTTCCCAGTGGTTATCGGCAGCAAACACTGATGTGGATTCATAGGTAGGGGAAGTACAGAAGACGGGTGAAAAAGAACATGCCAGGAGGGGTTAAAATATCTCCATCAGTGGGAAGCACTGGAAATTGGAAAATAAAAGAGAAAGAGTAGGAAGCCTTGGTTGCTTTATGTTTATTCAAAGTGAGAGAACCGAAGCTATTGCTTCTCTAGGGATAAGATGGAGAAAACTTCCTGGAAAAGTACCGAATTATCCAGGCTCATGTTTGCCAACTCCTGAATAACTTCCTGTCTCCAGCCCTTCTGAAGTAACTTGTAGTTATCTGAGCATTTGTTTTCTTCAGTGTGTGATGCTGTTCTGTCTTCCAGGAATGACTTTTTAAAATTCCCTGTTCCCCTAATGACCTCAAATACTCCTCTTGTAACTGTTTTATTATTAACTTCAACCTCCAGTACAGTGACTGACGCACTCACCATCTATAGGCATCTTGTAAATTGCTTGTTGAATGAATGATGGATATTCAGAAGTTTCTTGATGCATACAGAGATTGTGCTAAGTCAATTCAGTCATGTCTGACTCTTTGCCACTCTATGGACTGTAGCCTGCCAGGTTTCTCTGTCCATGGGATTTCTCAGAGAAGAATACTGGAGTGCATTGCCATTTCCTTCTCCAGGGGATTATCCCACTCAGGGATCAAACTTGTGTCCTTTACATCTCCTGCATTGGCAAGCACGTTATTTATCACCAGTGCCACCTGGGAAGCC
Source organism: Cephalophus harveyi (assembly GCA_006410635.1). NCBI lineage: Eukaryota > Metazoa > Chordata > Mammalia > Artiodactyla > Bovidae > Cephalophus > Cephalophus harveyi. The sequence continues at coordinate 205,895 of SJYT01005833.1, forward strand.
TGAAGAAAAAAATGGGATCATCTGGACCAGCTATCCTGTCAGCCACCTGGTGCCCCCAAAGTGCAGCAGGTGCTCAAAGTGTGCTCAGAGCCCCTCAGTCGTGTCTGACTCTTTGCCAGGCTCCTCTGTCCATGGGATTCTCCAGGCAAGAATACTGGAGTGGGTAGCCACTCCCTTCTCCAGGGGATCCTCCCAACCCAGGGACTGAACCAAAGTCTCCTGCATTGCAGACGGATTCTTTACCATCTGAACCACCAGGGAAGCCACAGTGGGGTTGAGTCTTGAGAATTAATTATCCCAGAAAGTGATATAAGCTAAGAAAGAAAATATGTCAGACAAAAGGTTAGACATAGTCTTGGAGGATAATTGCATTCAGGGTGACAGAGGAGAGCTTGAGCTGGCAGAGGCTTGGGCAGGGAGTTGGGGAGCGGGGTTGCAGTGGCTGGAGATTGTGCTCTGCCTGAGAGTCGGGCAGAGGATAAGAAGGTGGGGCTGACATTCAGCCCTCTTTCAGCGGGTCAAGAGGTCAAGCTGTGTGCACCAGAGGGGGGACTGTGACAGCTCTGAGGATGGGACATCTTTTCTAAAGGACCCCTTGGAGTAGCTGAGTTTTTGTGATTTGCACAAAGTCCCAAGTTAGCCTTGGCCCTGGAGGGGCCACAGTTTGATACCTTTAATGCTGATGTTGTTAAAAACAATAACAATAATAACAACAACAACTACAGCAACAACAAATAAAAACCCTTGCCCCTTTTCAGGTAAGTGTCATCACCAGAAACAGTATGGGACCACAGACTCTCCTAGGTGTTCTTTTTCCCTGTGTTATTGAGGGATGAAGAGTTACTTGGTGGGTGAAGGAAAAGGGGCAGATTCCTGTAGTGAGCTAGGTGGTGGCATTCTACAAATCTCTTTTTCTCTCGTCCCTCTGTCATGGGTAGGTGTTAAAAGCATTATGTGAAGAAGCTCTTGGACTTTCATTAGTTCAGTCGGTTCAGTTCAGTCTCTCAGTCGTGTCCGACTCTTTGCGACCCCATGAATTGCAGCACGCCAGGCCTCCCTGTTCATCACCATCTCTCGGAGTTCACTCAGACTCACATCCATTGAGTCCGTGATGCCATCCAGCCATCTCATCCTCGGTCGTCCCCTTCTCCTCCTGCCCCCAATCTCTCCCAGCATCAGAGTCTTTTCCAATGAGTCAACTCTTTGCATGAGGTGGCCAAAGTACTGGAGTTTCAGCTTTAGCATCATTCCTTCCAAAGAAATCCCAGGGTTGATCTCCTTCAGAAAGGACTGGTTGGATCTCCTTGCAGTCCAAGGGTGTCTTCTAATTTCATGGCTGCAGTCACCATCAGCAGTGATTTTGGAGCCTAAAAAAATAAAGTCTGGTACTGTTTCCACTGTTTCCCCATCTAAAGGAGCGCAGATTGTAATCTTTTCTAAGATGGTTTCCATAAGGCTTGGCATGACTTTAAAGGGATATACTGACCACTTCCTATCTCTTACAACCTTGTGTTGTTATCTGATTCTAGGATTTCAAATTTACATGTACTGAATATTCATATATGCATCAGCTTTGATTATTCTGGGGCAGAGTATGTATATTGGTTGGGTTAGTGACACATTCATAATCACTTTTGATTTCAAGTTCTTATTAAGATAATCACAGACTCTGCTTAATTAATCCTTTTCTTGACATTATTGCTCTTGGTGTTTATTCTTACATGGGAGTTAATGCAAGGATGCTTTTCTCATGCACAACAGTGTTTCCCCTGCCCTTTCCTCTCACTGCCATTTCAGGGGGAAAGAAGAAGGCAAATAAGACCTTTATATTTGACTGAAGGGGTTGTTGTTTATGAGAGGCATATGATGCAGTAGAGAGCAGACCAGGTAGGAGTCACTCATTCACCTATTAAGAGCAATTATTACAGTACTAAGAAGAAGGAAATGGCAACCCATTCCAGTATTCTTGCCTAGAGAATCCCATGGACAGAAGAGCTTGGTGGGCTGCTGTCTATGGGGTCACGCAGAGTTGGGCACGCCTGAAGTGACTTAGCAGCAGCAGCATTACAGTACTAGGGCTTCCCTGGTGGCTTAGATGGTAGAGTCTGCTGCAGTGTGGGACACCTGGGTTTGATCTCTGGGTTGGGAAGATCCCCTGGAGGAGGGCATGACAACCTGCTCCAGTATTCTTGCCTAGAGAATCCCCATGGACAGAGGAGCCTGGCAGGCTATAGTCCATGGCATTGCAGAGTCAGACACAACAGGGCAACTAAGCACATTATGGTACTAGGTTAGGTGCCTTGGTTTCAAATCCGATTAACAGCTCAGTCTCTCACTAGCTCTGTCACCTAGCCTGACTAACCATCCAGATTTCCCGGGACTGTCCTGTTTTGGGCTTCCCAGGTGGTGCAGTGGTAAAAAATCTGCCTGCCTATGAGGGAGACACAGGAGACGTGGGTTCAGCCCCTGGGTTGGGAAGATCCCCTGGAGAAGGAAATGGTAACCCACTCCAGTTTTCTTGCCTGGAGAATCCTGTGGATAGAGTAGCCTGGCCAGCTACAGTTCATAGGGTTGCAGAGTCAGACATGACTGAGCTGGCACGCATGTCCTTGTTTCAGTGCTGGAAGGCCTGCACGCCAGGAAAACTCTTAATCCTGGGTACGTTGGGACAGTTGGTCATCCTGACTAAGTCACTTGCACTTATCTATAAAATAGGGATGTTTATTCTTTTTTACATCATGACTTTGGTGTGAGGTCAAATGAGATAATGCAAAAGATCTTTGTAAATTGTTAACTGTCATATAAACATAAAGTACTGCTTTACCTCAAGAAAACAAGAAAAATCTCTAGTAAACTACTTAACCCTCACCTAAGACAACTAAAGAGAGAAGAACAAAAACCTAAAGTTAGTAGAAGGGAAGAAGTCATAAAGCAGAAATTAATGAAATAGAGATGGAGAAAGCAATAGAAAAGATCAGTGAAACTAAAAACAGGTTCTTTGAAAAGATAAGCAAAATTGATAAACCTTTAGCCAAACTCATCAACAACAACAAAAAATTCATTTATTCAAATGAGTAAAAATAGAAATGAAAAAGGAGAAGTTGCAACTGACATCACAGAAGAGCAAAAGATCATGAGACTACTACAAGCATGCTTTTTTTCATCCCAGGTACTTGTAGCAAAGGACTTGGATCTAGAACGGGATTGTCACACTAGGGACGAGGCAAGTTCTGAGGGAAGGGGGGACCCCAGAGTCGTCAAGTACTGGGATAAGTTTCAATCTGACCACAGAGTTTGGTGCAAAACAGCTATGGCAATAGTAATTCAGAGTCCTGTAGGCAAACTGTAAAGAAGCCCAGACAAAGTGGCGATGGGTTCTGGTTGTTCTCCAGGGCATCTGTCTGCAAGTAGGTTTCAGGCAACAGCCTTGGGGCAAGGAGTTTGGGAGTCTCCCCATGGGAGGAAAATGGCCAGAGTTGCCCAGGTGGTCTAGTAGAGGGACCTGGGGTATTGGGTGAGTACCTACAACATCAACAGGACCAAAGGGGCACCAAAGTGAGCCCTGTTATCAGATGAAGATCCAAGGCTGGGGATGGACCCAGGATAGTCAGGATGACTCGTAGGCTGGGGTCACAGAGTATGGGACTGAGGCTGGAGTTAGAAGGCATATAGACTTCACTATTCTGCTGGGGACAGAGTTCATGATTTTATTATCTTTTCACAGAGTTTGATATTCCAGACTAGCTAACCTACGTACTCCCAACTCTGTCCTTATTCATATTACTCTCTTTTTTTTAATAGTCATCTCATCACATTTGAGCTTATTTTTTATTTTATTTTTTAAAATAAACATGGGTCTTTAAGATAAGTATTTAATTGATTAATTAATTTTGGCTGCCCTGGGTCCTTGTTGCGGCACAATGCGGCACAAGGGTGTTTCTAGTTGTGGCAGTCAGACTTAATTTCTGCATACAAACTTTTAGCTGTGGCATGCGGGATCTAGTTCCTTGACCAGGAATTGAACTTGTGTCCCCTGCATTGGAAGCATGGAGTCAGCCACTGGAGAACCAGGTGAGCACCAGAGCTGATTTTTTTTTTTTTAATGATATTCAACACATTTTCAATAAGTGCTCGTTCTGTACCAGATCTTGGGATTGATCAGCAAGCACCTGCCATGTGCTGTGTCGTGGGCACTGAGTCCCTGTGCAGCGGGTGTTATTCCGTCCACTTTACTTACAGGGAAGTGAAGTTCAGGGAGGTCAGCTAACAAGTTTGCACTGTTTATCTGGACATGGGCATTTGAACTCAGTTCTGCTTTACTCAAAGCCATGGTCAATTCCACTCTGGGATCTGGCATCTTAACTTGAGCCCTCAGAGATTTAATTCATGTGCCGCTCCTTCATCCCTTCTCACTTTGCATTACCGGTCTTTTTTAGAAGCATCATCTTGTCTCTCTCCCTTTCCTAACCCATCATGACTTCGAGCTTCTCACTCTGACCCAAATTACCATTGGTTTGGAAAGTACCCCGAATTAGTGTTGCTCACATCCCGGGTCTGCGAAATGTTTGTTATGGGTCCACAAAGATAAAGTACCTGGGCCAGAATATAAATCAGCTACGTCACTAAACACACTGTTTAGTTCAATTGACGTTTTCAAAATTATTCCTAAAGCAAGACTTTCTTGATGAAGTGAGAAGTGCCTAGGGTTTACTTTCTGGCACAAGTTCCTTATCTCATGCTGCTACTGCTGCTAAGTCACTTCAGTGTCCAACTCTGTGCAACCCCATAGTTGGCAGCCCACCAGCCTCCCCTCTCCCTGGGATTCTCCAGGCAAGAACACTGGAGTGGGTTGCCATTTCCTTCTCCAACGCATGAAAGTGAAAAGTGAAAGTGAAGTCGCTCAGTCATGTCCAGCTCTTAGCGACCCCATGGACTGCAGCCCACCAGGCTCCTCCGCCCATGGGATTCTCCAGGCAAGAGTACTGGAGTACCGGAGTGGGGTGCCATTGCCTTATCTCATAGCAGATCAGTAAAAACAGTGGGAAGACAGACATTGCTCCAGAAGTTGGCCCTGGTCCAAAGACAACACTTTGAGTAATGCTGCTGCAGCTAACATCACGTCTCCTTCCCCCTCACTGCTGTCAACTTTGGATTATTGCAACAGTCCCGGATGGTCCCCTGCCATTTCCAAATCTGTGTGTGACACTCGCCTACTTAAAACCCTTCAGTAGCTCCCACCATCTGCTGATAAAGTCCAAACTCCTCTCCAAATTCCAGTCCAAAAGCTCTTTGTGGCCTGGCGAGCTGGAGTACTCTGGCCAGCTTCCTCTCTCTTCCCCCCTTGCTCACTGGGCTCCAGCTTTACTGGCTGGTCTGCAGTTCCCCGGCTCAGTGGTAAAAACCTGCCTGCCCATGCAGGGGACACGGGTTCAGTCCCTGGGTCCGGAAGATCCCTAGAGAAGGGCATGGCAACTTATTCCAGTATTCGTGCCTGGGAAATCCCGTGGACAGAGGAGCCTGGAGGGCTACAGTCCATAGCATCGAAAAGAGTTGGACACCACTGAGCGACAGCAGATGCAGCCGGGCCATTTGCTCACCTCGCCCTTGTGTCCGTGTTGCTCTTTCTCCCTCTGCTGTCATCCCTTCCCCTCTTTTCCTTGTCACACAGGCACACATTTCCTCCTTGACAATAGCCACAAGGAACTTGAAAGACCACGTGGGAACAGGGGCGGGATCGGATAGATTATTGTTTCAACTTTTGGATTTGAATAGGTGGAGAGGGTAGAGATGGCAGGAGATGCTGAGCACGCAGGATGGATTAGGGAGATGTCCTAGAAGGCTGTAGCGGCACAAGAGGTGATAATTGCCTGAGAGTCTGAGAGTTGGACAAGAAAAATAAGGAAATGGAATGGAGACAGGGCTTCCAACAAAACTAGGTGCTCAGTGTGGATACCTCACAGGAAGAGGGTTATATTTCTCAAAGAGGTAGTGTGACATATTTAACAAAGACGGTTCCTACAGAGAAAGTTCCCTGGGTGCTCTGAAAGTGGCCACACAACTCAGGAGGACTTCTTTTCTTTAGTCATCAGAAGTATTCATAACTCTGAAAGCCTTTAACGCAAGGAATGGCTCCTGGCAGCCGGGGGAATGGTGATGGGTTTGGCAGGCTGGTGAGGAAGCAGTTACTGTACCCAGCCCCTAGTTCTATGCCCCCAGACCATGGTGGCTGTGGATGGCAAGGATTCAAGAGTTGAAGAGACCTGGCTCCTCTCCCTCACCCAAGGGCAGGCAGGGTGGGTGAGGGCTATATCTTCTCCCTGGTCTCTGTTAGTCTCTGATAAGCAAAACCTTCAGTGGGAAGAAATCATTCCCCTCTTTTTACTGACTCAGAGAGAGTGAAATGTCTGTCTTGTTCCCACTTCCAGAAGGCTAAGATTTATGACAATCAGCAAATTGCCTCCTATAAGAAGACATGATATAAAAGGATTAACTGCCTAGCAGGGGTTTTAGTCTGATGCTGGTTCTAGAAAGAGATGAATAGGAGTATGCCCATTTTATGTTATCCACATGCTCCATGAAGATTAACTTATTCATCCTCATTGCCTGCTTGTGATGATTGTTATCCTCTTCTTTCGGACTAGGAATCGAGACAAAGTGGGGCATGAGGGGCCTTGCCCAAGGCTACGCAGCTGGTAGAGGCAGAAATCTGGGCTCTGCTGACCAGTTCACCAGCAGGCTTCCTCTCTCAGGGAGGGAGATGCCCTGGGCCACTGTCAAGATAGCTGGCATTGACTAAAGAGAGCTGCTCGAAGCCCCAAACCTCAGGAAGACCAAACTCCAGCAAAACAGACCGATTGTGGGTCCAATCAATGAGAATGTGTGATAAGGCAGAAAGCAGCTGCGTTGATGGAGTAGGAAATGGCAACCCACTCCAGTATTCTTGCCCGGAGAATCCCAGGGACAGGGGAGCCTGGTGGACTGCCGTCTATGGGGTCGCACAGAATCTGACACGACTGAGGTGACTTAGCAGCAGCAGCAGCAGCTGGGTTGAAGATCACCTTCCAGAGCTCTCTGACAGCCACAAAACAACGGTCCAGTGAATGGTGCTGATGACCTCATAAGGGAATGCTTAAGCAACTTGTATATGAATGCAGAAATGGTTGCAAAGAGTTGCAATGATTTCACACTATTGTTTTATATCTGTGCAGTGCTCTTCAACTCTGAAAGCACTCTCACATGTATGATGATTTTTTCATGATAGTTTTTTGAAGGCAGGAGGTTGGGATCCCTACTAAAATGTCTCTTAAATACACAATGACTCACAACCGCAATCAAACTTATCTCCCCAGTTATCTTGAGCTTTCCCTGTGCTCCAGCTCAGCTGATCAATTGTGTCCAACTCTGTGACCCCCTGACAGGCTCCTCTGTCCATGGGATTATCCCAGCAAGATTACTGGAGTGGGTAGCCATGGCCTCCTCCAAGGGATCTTTCCGACCCAGGGATTGAACCTGTGTCTCCTGTAGGTAGATATTATGTGCTGAATTGTGTTTCTCCACAAAATTTATGCTGAAACTAACTTCAGCACCTCAGACTGCGACTGTATTTGCAGAGAGGGTCTTTCAAGGTGTGATTAAGTTAAGATGAGGCTCTTCAGTTCAGTTCAGTTCAGTCGCTCAGTTGTGTCCGACTCTTTGCGACCCCATGAATCGCAGCACGCCAGGCCTCCCTGTTCATCACCATCTCTCGGAGTTCACTCAGACTCACATCCATTGAGTCAGTGATGCCATCCAGCCATCTCATCCTCGGTCGTCCCCTTCTTCTCCTGCCCCCAATCCCTCCCAGCATCAGAGTCTTTTCCAATGAGTCAACTCTTCGCATGAGGTGGCCAAAGTACTGGAGTTTCAGCTTTAGCATCATTCCTTCCAAAGAAATCCCAGGGTTGATCTCCTTCAGAAT
>SJYT01005833.1:217766-342950 GCA_006410635.1 Cephalophus harveyi
GCCGAAGAATTGATGCTTTTAAACTGTGGTGTTGGAGAAGACTCTTGAGAGTCCCTTGGACTGCAAGGAGATCCAACCAGTCCATTCTGAAGGAGATCAACCCTGGGATTTCTCTGGAAGGAATGATGCTAAAGCTGAAACTCCAGTACTTTGGCCACCTCATGCGAAGAGTTGACTCATTGGAAAAGACTCTGATGCTGGGAGGGATTGGGGGCAGGAGAAGAAGGGGACGACCGAGGATGAGATGGCTGGATGGCATCACTGACTCGATGGATGTGAGTCTGAGTGAACTCCGAGAGATGGTGATGAACAGGGAGGCCTGGCGTGCTGCGATTCATGGGGTCGCAAAGAGTCGGACACGACTGAGCGACTGAACTGAACTGAACTGAGCCTTTACCATGTACCAGGCACCATTGTAAATGTTCTATTTCATTTCATCCTCATGAAAGCCCTCCAAAGAAATAAGTAAGAGGGACTTACCTGGTGGTCCAATGGTTAAAATTCCACATTCCCAATGCAGGGAATGCAGGTTCGATCCCTGCTCAGGGATCTAGATCCTACCTGCCACAATTAAAAGATGCTTTGTGCTGCAACCTGGTGGCTCAGAGGGTAAAGCATCAGCCTGCAATGCAGGAGACCTGGGTTCGATCCCTGGATCAGGAAGATCCCCTGGAGAAGGAAATGGCAACCCACTCCAGTACTCTTGCCTGGGAAATCCCATGGACAGGGAAGCCTGGTAGACTCCAGTCCAGGGGATCGCAAAGAGTTGGACATGACTGAGCTTTACTTACTCTGTGTTGCAACTAAGACCTGGCAGCCAAATAAATACATAGTAAAAAGAGGAAGACAAAAGTGAGGGAGGAGGAGCAGTTTTTCCTTACAGTAGAATTTCAGTTAATACATCTAGAAGGAATATGGAAAACAGAAGATAGCTGTTGAGCAAACACCATAGTAGTAATCATTGCAGGTAAGAGCTGTTGACAGTCACACAATTAGTGGGTGAAAGTATAGTCAGAAATGAGATATTGGCAGGGTCTCAAAGCATATACCCAAATTTTTTTTTTATTACAAAAGGGGAAAAATAGTAACTTTACAGTGGAGACATCCCCCGACACTACTTTATTCAAGTAATGGAAGTTAACCTCCCCAGTAATAACAGAACAACACCATATATTCCCACATATGATGTACTGAGGACACAATATCATATCTTTGCCTGAAAGTGCATCCTTTCCATTTACTTATGAGAAAACGTGAGACACATATTGTGAATAACTGCCCTGGACTTTCCAGAAGCATCTTGGATTGGAGGTGATGAAGAAGACATGGTGTCTAGTTGCAATGTGAAATTCTAGATTGGATCCTGGGCCAGAATATCGAAAATAGTGGGGAAACTGGTGAAATACAAATGAAGTTGTAGCTTTAGTTAATGCTGTTGTATAATACCAATGTCAATTTCCTAGTTTGATAACTGAACATTTATGTAAGATGTAGTTAGCTACCACCAGGAAGCTGGGTATAGAGAATCTTTCTACAATTTTTGCCATTTTTTAAAGTCATTTCAAGTTCAGTGCAGTTGCTCAGTTGTGTCCGACTCTTTGCAACCCCACGGACTGCAGGACTCCAGGCTTCCCTGTCTATCACCAACTCCTGGAGTTTGCTCAAACTCATGTCCATCGAGTCGGTGATGCCATTCAACCATCTCATCCTCTGTTGTCCCCTTCTCCTTGTCTTCAATCTTTCCCAGCATCAGAGTCTTTTCCAATGAGTCAGTTCTTTGCATCAGGTGGCCAAAGTACTGGAGCTTCAGCTTCAGCATCAGTCCTTCCAATGAATATTCAGGACTGATTTCCTTTAGGATTGACTGGTTGGATCTCCTTGCAGTCCAAGGGACTCTCGAGAATCTTCTCCAACACCACAGTTCAAAAGCACCAGCTCAGCTTTCTTTATGGTCCAACTCTCACATCCATACATGGCTACTGGAAAAACCATAGCTTTACCTAGACGGACCTTTGTCAGTAAAGTCTCTGCTTTTTAACATGCTATCTAGGGTTGTCATAGATTTTCTTCCAAGGAGCAAATGTCTTTAAGTAAAATATTAATAAAAACAAATATTCTGAAGCAGGTGCTATCATCATTATTAGCAGGTGAAATAACTCACTCAGGGTTACCCAGCTTGTTCAGGCGGAGGCAAAGATGTGTATTCAGGTTGTCTGAGTCTTGAGGTTATGAAGAATCCTGTGATACATCCCCTTAGTACCTGGAGGAGACAATGAAGTTTTAGCTCAGCTTTAATTTTTCATATGTTTCTGGACTTCCCTCGTGGCATGGTAGACAAGAATCTGCCTGCCAATGCAGTGGACACCAGTTTGATCCCTGGTCTGGGAAGATTCCACATGTCATGGAGCAACCAAGACCAAGTACCATGACTACTGAGCCCAAGGCTAGAGGCTGTGCTCCATGACAAGAGAAGCCACCGCAATAAGAACCCCGTGCGCTGCAATGAAGAGTGGCCCGCATTCACCACAACTAGAGAGAGCTTTTGCAAAAAAACCACAAGGGAGACCCAGTTCAGCCAAAACTAAATAAAAAGAAGACAACAAAAAAATTTCTTTCATGATATTCTCAAAAATCACCATGATATTCTCTAAACCACCCTATCTCCTATTAGTCCTCATTAAGGAGGCATAGTTTTTGAGTTGGAAGAAATCAAAAGCTGGGTAGGGCATTGTACAGGGTACCATTACACACCCACACCCACACCCACACACGCTCACTAAGTAACAGACCTCTTTGCTTCCCTCAGAGAATTTACAAATAGCTGAGACATGAAAACGAATGGAGCAGAAAATAAGCATGAACTAAGTAGTACAGAGTGTGTGAGTCTTGGGAGGTCAGAGGGGGAAATAGACTTCAGTCTGCTGTGCCTGAGGAAGGAAGAGGTGACATTGAATCTGGGCCCTCAAGAATGAGAAGGATTGCAAAACAATGCACAAGCCTTGGAGGGAGGAGTCCTTGTGGAGGAATGACTCGAGAAAAAACAGCTGGAGGTGGGAAAGCCCAAGGACTTCCCCAGTAGCTCAGCAGTAAAGAATCCACCCGCCAGTGCAGGAGACGTAGGAGAGCGAGGCGTGATCCCTGGGCGGGAAGATCCACTGGAGAAGGACATGGCCGCCCACTCCAGTATTCTTGCCTGGAGAATCCCATGAACAGAGGATCCTGGCGGGCTCAGGTTTGGACAGGGCTAAGCATTTGAGCCCGAGCAAGCAGGGATCCTAATCTCCTGCCTTCAGAGACCGTGCAAATGCATGGATAAGCCCCGAATAAGACAGAGAATGATGAGTGTTCTGGGAAGGCCTGCTCCACCTAAAGGCATTTTGGATTAAAACACAATAACAAAAGCAAATACTGCTCTAGGCAAACACATCTCTGCTGACCAGATTCCACCCAAGGGCAGCTGATTTGAGCCTGCTTTCTGATGTAAGTGAAAGCGTTCCTGGCTACTGCGATAGAGGACATAACTCATCAAGAGACAGGGGAATTATTTGTACTAATAATTCTGTCTGTTCCCTAAAGCTGTGTGTAGTCAGGTGGGTCAATTGTGGGATTCTCAGGGTTTCACTTACCAAGTGCTAGGCTTGTGGTTCGGAGAAGGCAATGGCAAGCCACTCCAGTACTCTTGCCTGGAAAATCCCATGGATGGAGGAGCCTGGTAGGCTGCAGTCCATGGGGTCGCTAGGAGTCGGTCGCGAGTGAGCGACTTCACTTTCACTTTTCGCTTTCACACAATGGAGAAGGAAATGGCAACCCACTCCAGTGTTCTTGCCTGGAGAATCCCAGGGACGGGGGAGCCTGTTGGGCTGCCGTCTATGGGGTCGCGCAGAGTCGGACACGACTGAAGCGACTTAGCAGCAGCAGCAGCAGCAGCAGGCTTGTGGTTTTACTGTTGTTAGGACACTACTGCCACCTAGTGGCCACTGGGGCTGTGCCAGCACCGACAAAAAGCAACAGGTTTGCTTTCTATATATGGTGCTTTCCTCTTCCAGATGTTTGTCCTGTGACTCATGCTAAAAAATACCCAGATAAGCTCATAATCCTTTAATAGTGTAAGCTTTCACTCACGGTGAGGGTTGTTAACGCCATATAATCAATACTGTGATAATGAGGCTTGTGATTATTCATTTGGTGTCTGGTCAGTAAATTTTCTCTGCCACTGACGTGTGCATATATGAATGGTATCTCTTAGGCATAGCTGTAGAAGTTCAACAAATGTATCATCTGCTCTGTTGAAGGGATTATATTTGAGGACTCATGAAAAAAACACTGAAGAAAGAATCAAGAGATTTATGTATATTTGGTAGTTGCCTGGCTTTGAGCCACTGGGTTTGAAAAGGTTTAGCAGTTCTCTTAACAGAATCCCATGGCGGGGATTGGGGTGGGAGGCATGCTTGGAGGAGGGGCTTGAAAGCCCTGAAGGGTCTTCATCTGGGGAGGGGGTGGTTAGAGAGAGTGGAAGAGAGGGCAAGGTGAGATCCTGCCTGTTCCAACTAAAACAGCTCCACTATTAAAAAAACAATTGTTAAAAATAGGTGATCCAAGGATATTATTCAAAATCCAAGAGGTACAAAAGAATATGTAGGCAAAAGTCCCCTTACTTCTCTGTCCCTATTCCCCACGTTGTAGGAAACCAAGGTCACTATTTCTTATCTATCTTTCTAAAGATGACCCACCCCTGCCCTTGTTGTCTCACCTCCTTTCTTTCTTTTTCATTTTTATTTTATTTTTTCTTTTTATTCTGGCTGCACTGCACAGCATGCAGGATCTTAGTTCAGGAATCAGACCAGGGATGGAACCATGACTCCTGAATTGGAATCGTGGAGTCTTAACCACTGGATCTCCAGGAAAGTTCTTCACTCCCTTTCTTTCACTAACACAAATAGCAATACAGTATTCACACTGTTCCTTGGTGCTGCTTATCTATTTTATATGTTGGACTTTCATGCAAAATTTCACTTATATTTCCTGAAACTGAGACTACCTATCCATAAAATATTTAGCTAGCTTATCCATAAATCTTCTTTTTCACTAGGGCATTTCATGACGCTTAAACTTATATTTTTTATTTGCTACAAAATGAATGATTCATAGACTTGTAGCTGTGCAGAGACCAAGAAATCACTTGAGCTTGCTCTTGGTGTCAGGCCTCTGAGAGACAAGGGGAAAGAGACCTCTAGGAAAGTGCCTGGTTTGGTGTTTTCAGTTCTAAGGATGTCTGACTGCTGTGACCGCAGTGGTGATTCACAGCTAACAAGGCATGGGGGGAGCAGAGCAAAGACGCTACTCAGGCTCTGGGAACATCACCAGCAGTAAAAGCAATCTGAAGGATTGAGAAGGACAGAGCCAAGGGAGGACCAGTCAGTGCGGAAATCTTGCCAAGGTTAAGTTAACTGGCGATGAACCCTTCATTCCATAGATCCACCATGATAAAGTCTCCTCTCCTTCACACAGAATCAGATTCTCCTTAAAGAATGGCTCTCAGTCCTTATTGCATGGGAGAATCACCTGGGAGCTTGCTTCGTGCCCACAGTCAGGGTCCCCCTGCAGGGATTCTGATTTAATCTGCAGTGTGTGGGGCCTACGGTCTGGTATATTTGAAAAGCTCCCTACCTAGGATAGCAGTCCCTAACCCTCTTGGCACCAGAGACCGGTTTAGTAGAAGACAATTTTCCCACAGACTGGTGAGGTATTGGGGGGTTTGGGGATACTTCCCACAGACTGGTGAGGTATTGGGGGGTTTGGGGATACTTCCCACAGACTTGTGAGGTATTGGGAGGTTTGGGGATAATTCAAGTGCTTTACATTTACTGTGCACTTTATTTCTATTGCTATTGCATCAGCTCTACCTCAGACCATCAGGCATCAGATCCCGGAAACTGGGGACCCCTGCCGGAAGTGATTCCAGAGGCAGCCAGGTGACAGCAGAGCTGTGGACTGTGAAGGCCAGTTATTCAGTTCCTTCCTCCTCCAACGGGTGGTTGCTCTGTGCAAATGGCCAGATTCCTTCTTGAATTCCTTCCCTTCCTCTCCTCTTTTTTTTTTTTTTTTAATTAAGTACCCTCCATATTTTATAGATTTTATTAGTTTTTTTCCTGATGTCCTTTTGCCTTTTTTTTTTTTAATTATGAAAGTATGATAACACATTTACAGGAGTGTTGGAAAATACAGGGCAATGTTACATATAGTTCCACTATATATTATAATGATTTTTTTTTTTTTTTGCTAACATGAAAGCCTCTGTTTTTAATTTGGTTGATACACATTTGACAAAATATTTTAGAATAAAACAATCCATAAACAGGCACCAAGTACTTACAGTAACAACTGTGAAAAACACGGAACTGACGTATTCTTAAACAGCAATGTTTATTTATAAAACTTTTTGTGGTGAATCTGGAAGACTTTTGGTTCTGCTCATGATCCTGGTCTGAAGCCCCAAAAGATGGTGCGTAAGGCCCAGGAGGTGCAACTCGTAACACATTTGGCAAGTAAGGATCACCTGTTGGTATGAGCTCACAGGGAAGGGAAGGGCCAGATCCTGGGGAAGGGTACAGAATGGAAGATTCCAAAGGAATCAACTAAGGACAAGACTTATATCACACCCCTGTTTCTCAGTTTCCTACAGGAGAAGACTGCAAACTATATTTTAAACTGACTCAATTTCTCCTCTTTTAGCAGAAAATCAGCAACCCTGAGACTCTAAATTTCCATGACATAAAAGCTAATAAACACCTAAAAGTGGTTCAAGATTAATAAACTAATATTTTATGACCAAATAGAAACTTTAAAATAATTTTTATGATCTGAAAACACACTTGAGAACAAAACTTCTCAGAATTTTCATGCCTAATTTCCATTGTCCAAAATTAGTTGCACAAGAAAGATGTAACTAGACGTTTCCAACTGGGTACGACTTAGTCTTGTTATATAGAACACCTACCTCTTCATATTACTCAAATATACTAAAGAAATTAGAGAAATTTTACCCATATGGAATACACAATATGCATTCATTGACTTATACAACAGCTGCATAAACAAGAGACCAAGAAAAAAAATCACACGCACTTATTCTCTGTAACACCACTGAGACAAACACAGGACACCAAGCATCAGCATCTAGTGACCCAACCAGGCTTTCTGACTGATACCTTCAACAAACGGGTTCAATGAACAACTCTGTAGAGCACGTATCCACACCAGGGTTAAAAATCAAATAATGATTTTTTAAAATAAATTAAGATTTTTAGTTGGAATGTCTGTCTAACTCTTAAAAATTAATAGAATGAATATATAGAAAAGTAGGATATAGTAGACCTGAAAATCGCCAATTCAGTGTAATTAAGATTTATACAATTTTCACGCAAGAGTAGGATACAAATTCCACTCAAGTTCCCATAGACTGTAAAGTAGGAGACACTTCACCCTCTCCTCTTTCTATAGAACTGCCACTGTCCTGACTGCTGTTTTTTGATACTTATCAGTCTACTGGCTGTATAAAATCCCTTGCTTAGATTCGGCTACGGAAGACTTTACCCGAGTGCTCTTGTTACTGAGTCCAAGCTCAGTCAGCTCGCCCCTTGACCGGCCTATTGACCTGAGAGACAGGTGTTAAGGCAGGAAATGTGACTATTCAGAATGCCAGCTGACTGGGAAGACCGCCGTTGACTGAGAAGACAGCGGACTAAAGTCTCAAAATAACCCGTCTTCTCAGGGGTCTCGATGCCAGGTTCTTTTATAGGACAGAGGCGGGGAGGAGTTGAGGAAGTAAAGACCTTGCAAGTGTCTCCTGGAATGGCTGGCCTCCGGGAGCTGCCCTGCTGTGTTGAGTCACTCTATCGTGTCCAACTCTGTGATCCCATGGACTGTAGCCTGTCAGGCTTCTCTATCCATGGAATTCTCCAGGCAAGAATGCTAGAGTGGGTTTCCATGCCCTCCTCCAGAGGATCTTCCCAACCCAGGAATCAAACCCAGGTCTCCTGCACTGGCAGGCTGGTTCTTTACCAGCTGGGCTGCAAAGGAAGCCCCGCTTCAGGGGGGGGGGGGTATGTTAATTTCTTCAGGCAGAGGGGTAGGGTTCCCGGAGGCAGGTCATTACATATGAGTGCTGTTGTTCAGTCTCTAAGTCAGCCTGGTCTGACTCTTTGTGACCCCATGGACTGTAGCACGCTAGGTTTCCCTGTCCTTCACTGTCTCCCAAAATTTGAACTCCTGTCCGCTGAGTCCAATGATGCCATCAACCATTTCATCCTCTATTGCCTCCTTTTCTTCCTGCCCTCAATCTTTCCCAGTATCAGGGTCTTCTTTAATGAGTTGGCTCTTCCCGTCAGGTGGCCAAAGTATTGGAGCTTTAGCCTCAGCATCAGCCCTTCCAGTGAATATTCAGGGTTGGCTTCCTTTAGTATTGACTTGTTTGATCTCCTTGCAGTCCAAGGGACTCTCAAGAGTCTTCTCCAGCACCACAATTTGATAGCAATTCTTGGATGCTCAACCTTCTTTACAGTTCAATTATCTCATCTGTATACATGACTACTGGAGAAACCAGGGGCTTCCCTTATAGCTCAGTTGGGTAAGAATCTACCTGTAATCCCAAGTTTGATTCTGGGTTGGGAAGATCCCCTGGAGAAGGAAATGGCAACCCACTCCAGTATTCTTGCCTGGAGCATCTCATGGACAAAGGAGCCTGGTGGGCTATAGTCCATGGGGGTCGCAAGAGTCAGACATGAATTAGTGACTAAATCATCACTACTGGAAAAACCATAGCTTGACCATACTGACTTTCATTGGCAAAGTGATGTCTCTGCTTTTTATGTATGATTATTGTAACAAAAACAATGAAAAACCAGGTTGAGAATTAAAGAAACACACCCAGCTTGGAGTCAATATTGGCTCTTCCCCGTGACACTCTGGCCCATCAAGGTCTAGGTCAGTGGCTCCTAACAGCATTGGCACTACCTGGGAAATCCTTAGAAAGTTAAACTCTTCAACCCATCTCAGACCTACTGAATCAGAAACTGAGGTGTTTTTGAAACTGTTTACCTCAGAGTGGGACTTGAATCCATGTGCTGGGACTCAAACCCAGCCAAAACCTATGGTACCTGGTTTCAGGACCTAACAAAGCTCAGGTTCTTGATGTCTCATTGCAGAAAGAATTCAGAGAGAGGCCAAGTGATAGGTACGAAGTGGATTTATTTAGATTTGGAGAGAAGAACACTCCACAGACAGAGTGTGGGCCATTGCAGAGGGTGAGTGTGCCTGAGAAAATGGCGTGTTAGTTTTTATAGGCAGGGTAATTTCATATGCTAATGAGTGGGAGGATTATTCTAACTATTTTGGGGAAGGGTGGAGGTTTCCAGGATTTGGGCCACCGCTCACTCTTTGGTCTTTTGGCAGTGCCTTGGAACTGTCGTGACCCCTCTGGGTGTCATTTCTCTTGGTGATTGAGGATCAAGGTCTAGTCTCGTCTTAGTTCGATTCTAATTGGTTTAGGTTGTGTCCTTGGGCTATGCCATTCTTTCCAAAGTTGTGCCCCTTTCCTGCCTGTTACATTTTGACAATATCAGCAATCTGTGCTTTGACAAGCCCTCCAGGTCACTGTGGTGTATCTCAAACTTGACAGCCACTCTTCTAGGGCCAGTTCTGACCAGGACAGGGAATTATTTTGGTAGCCCTGGACTTCCAGCTGGTGGTGTTCAGAATTAACTGTGGGGCAATGACTGTTCTGGGCTTCCTCAGTGGCTCAGTGGTAAAGAATTTGCCTGCAATGCAGGATCTGCAGGAGACATAGGTTCAATGCATGGGTGGGGAAGATCCCCTGCAGAAGGCAATGGCAACCCACTCCAGTATTCTTGCCTGGAGCATATGGACAGTGGAGCCTGGCGGGCTACAGTCCAGAGGGTCGCAAAGAGTCGGACACAACTTGAAGTGATGAGCATGAACATGGCTGTTCTATCTTGAGCCCTGATGTTGTTATCAAAAGCTCAGCCTCTCTGTACATCGATGCCAAATCAAATCCCAGAGACAGAGTTTTGGGTGAAGTAGAAAAGAATAGCTCTGTTACTTTGCCAGGCAAAGGGAGACATACTAGGCTTCTGCCTTCAAAAAGCATGTGTCTCAACTCCAGAGAACTTGGTGAGGGTTTTGGGTCAAAGGTGGGGTTCCTGACAAGATTAAAGTGGGAGCAGGGCTTGCACTCCCTTATTTCAGGTGTCACCTTCCTAATCTTGATGAGCTTCTCTGTTCCTTTTAATCTTGTGCCAGGTGATTTATTGACTGCTCCTCCCTTGAATCTGCCTTTTGGAACTCAGGGAAGGTTATGGAAGCTGGTGTCTTGCCTACCAGAAATGGGGGACAGAAAGACCTCTATGCCCTGGAGCCCCACAGGCCCCTGCTCGATTTCTGTGTTCATCTTGGGCACCCACAGGCTAGGCCTGCTGGGGTCTTCCTCTCAAACCCGCATCACTTCCATCCTATGTTGGTGCTGGAGAGTCCACCTGGCTTCTTTCTACATTTCTGTCCATCTCAGCTCTTCACAAGGCTGAGCTCTTTCCAAGCTCAGTCCATGAATCTGAATCCCTGCCACCTCTTCCCCCACTAACTCCTGACCCTCTGAGAGACCTCTCAAATTCCCCTGAGACAGAAATAGATTTTGCTCAAGAGGGCTTCCTGGAAGAGTTTATCTTTATAGTCTGTAACCTCTCATGAGAGACTGCCCAGCAGAACTGATTCTCATGTTGCTGGTCTGCTGATGACTCATTTGGTGCCCTGAAGCCTGATTTCTTACCCTATTGGTGCCTACTTTTTCTCTACTGAAATATGTAAGTATCAGATGTGGTTATCAAGTTATGGAGACTGATGTGTGTTTTGGTGATCCTGGACTTTGAGCATTCCAGAGTGTTGTCCTTCAAAATACTCAGCTGGGGAAGCGACCTATTTATTCTAACAAAGTCGGGTTGTTCCGAATGTGCCAGAAAGTGCTCTCCTGGATCTGGTGCAATCCTGAGTCTGATGTTTATGTTTCCCTATCGTTCGGTTTCATCTTCCACCACCATCTCCCAAGTGCCTGTTGCCTCAACCACAGGACTATTTATTTCTTGAACTCACCCTGCACTTTCACATTGCTGTGATTTTGTTATTCTTACTCCGCTTGGAATATTCCTTCCATTCCTTTATTTGCATATTGATTCTAGTTATTACCCAACTACCAGATAAAAGCTGCTTTCCCTGTTCCTCCAACCAAACTAATGATTCAGTCTCTTCTCACACGTCAGGTATTTCACTTTTTCACGCCAACCTGTGTAAGTACCGCCTTAATGTGTAAGTTTCCTGTCTTTAGGGACCACAGAAACCATCCATTCCCCCTTTAGCCCCAAGAGAGTAAGAAACAAGAGCTCTCCATAACACAGTTCCATAAGGAACCACATAAGAAAGTCCATCTATTAACTTTAATAAAGATGGTATTTTACCCTGTCTGATCACATACCTTAGTCACCAGAACTTAAACCAAAGAACTCTGGGCAATTTTGCATAATCACATACTTCAAAGGATAAAGATTGAATAAATTTTGGAAATAATAAAAAAGCGTGTTCCTGCGTGCTAGCAGCTGGAACCAAGTATATACTACTACTTTAAAGTAATAGTGAAACTACTTAGAAACTACTCTGAAGAGCATAGCATTCCTTTTGGTTGTTAAAAACCCTTCCTTTTTCTTGACGGGTCTTCTATACTATTACCACTCTTTGTCTTTTTAAGGAGTTTGAGTGCCCGAGACAGAGAAATGGTATAAAGTCTAGCACCATCTCGGAAAATACAGACAGATGACCTCAAGTTTCTTTACATTGTTGAGTCTCTGTGGTTTCAATTTTTTGACCACCAAAAGGAGGAATTGGATTTGATGAGCCTGGTGACAGAAGTAGCTCTGGGAAATGCAATACAGTTGAAATTTTATGCTTCGGTTGGAACGGAGTACCCGATGCCACCCTTGGGAGTTTTCTTTGTGGTATTTGGTCTTTTCTCTTTTTGTGGGTTGTCTCTCATGAGCATATTTTCATTCCCCTGTTTTTCTTCTGAGAATCTAAATCAGTCTTGAGTCATGCTTGCTGTGTTTGGATTTCCAGCCGAGTCTGCCGCACTGCAGACTTACAGGCCTGCCATGGTGGAGAGCTGCCCTGCCCCCCCCTCCAGTGACTATGGTACTCACATCAGAACCCTCCAGCTCTCCTCCCTGATAGATGACTCACTATTTCCTATCTTGGTGCTGTCTTCCTTTCTCCTCTCTTGTCCACCAAAGAGAATATTGTCCTTTCTTTATTGGAAAACTTCAATCTCTCTCTACCTATTCCAGGACTGATTGAAAATCCACTTCTTCCAGGAACACTCCTCTGATAAATTCAAACGCATTTAGATCAATTCCTTATTATCTATTGTTTGAAATTTTATACATTCAATTTAGAAGATTTATTTTACAATTCCTTTTGTTGTAATCTTTCTGAGGTGGTTGTATCTTATCAGAGTTATTACATCAGGCAAAAAAGATGAATTAAGCTCTGATGCCTGTGTCCCATGGAGCTTCTTACCCCCCACCCCAATTTGTTTTGCTGAAGTAGCAAATCTTTATTGTTCAGAATTATTGAGAGGGAGGGACTAGAGATTGACACTGTTTAATTTTTTAATCTCTCTGTCTCATTTCAAATTTATTTATTTACTTGGCTGCACCGGGGCTTAGTCATAACATACAGGATCATTGATCTTCACTGTGGCATGCACCATCTTTAGTTGGAGCATGTGAACCCTTAGTGATGGCACATGGGATTTAGTTCCCTGAGCAGACCTTAGCAGAGTCTTAGCCAGTGGACCACCAGGGAAGTCCCGACACTGCTTTAAGAAAGAGGTGACCATGTGACATGGAAGATGAGTGTACTCCAAAGTTAGGAAGAGGGTTGGTGGTGGGAAGTTCTGGGAATGTCATGGACTTGTGTCAGCACCCCAGGAGTTAGTGGGACTACTGATGGGGACAAGTGGCAGCCAGTGTCGACCTGGGAGCCTACAGAAGATAGCCTGAAGGAGTGGAGCTGATTTAGTCTGATTTAGAGACAAAAAAAAAAAAAAAGCATACAATAATTTCTTGCACCGGAGTATTATGGACTAATTCATGGATGCTACATGTCAGTTCCTTGAAGATGAGAAGCATAACTTTTCATCCTCCCTGAACCATACTGATCTCTTTATAAGCTAGTGGATTAACTCACTGACATGAACTTATTTATGGGAACTAGCACATCATTATCTATGTATAAATCATCATCAGTACAGACTGGTGATCAAAAGACAGATAATAGGAAAGAAAGAAAATGTACTTTGCAAATCATAATTTTTTTCAACCCATTACACCAAACCCCAAACCACAGTTGAATTCTCACAATACTTGATCTCTTCTAAATAAGCTCAGAATGTTGTCAGTTGTCCTGTAAGTCAGGAATTCACCAACAAATGTTTATTGAAAGAAATATTGAAATATTTATTGCAAAGATTGGTCTCGATTATTTCATGGAGCTTTCATTCATTCTACCAGGATCTGAGGGAGAGAGATCAAAAAGAAAAATAAAACTAAAACCCCCAAACTAAACCCATAACAAATAAGTAAATTATATGATATGTTACAGAGTATCATGTAGGGCAGGTATGTGGCTAAGGGGTAAGGAACCTGCCTGCCAGTGCAGGAGACTAAGGTGTGATCCCTGGGTTGGGCAGATCCCCTGGAGAAGGAAATGGCAACCTACTCCAGTATTCTTGCCTGGAGAATCCCATGGACAGAGGAACCTGGTGGGCTACAGTCCATGGGGTCACAAAAGAGTTGGACATGACTTAGTGACCAAACAACAATAGGGCAGTTGTGTGTGGCAGGGTTGGGAATGCTGGGGGGATTTTAAGTGGGGTGGTTTATTAATATTATCCATGTGCTTATCTGGGAAAAGAGTGCTCTAGAATGAAAGAAAAGCCAGTGCAAGGGCTAGAGGTAGGAGCATGTTTGATGTATTCTAGAAACATCAAAGAGGCCAGTGTGGTTGCCACTGGGTGAGCAAGAGAGAGAGGGGTGAAGAACGGGAGGTGGAGAGGGCAAATCATGTCAGCCCTACAGGCTGTTGTAAGAACTTTGGCTTTTTTCTAAGAGACATGAGACTTACTGGAGAGCCCTGAACAGTCATGTGACATGATCTGACCAATGTTTAGAGGGACCACTCTGGCTGTGGTGTTGAGAATAATTGGGTAAGGAAGTGAGTATAGGTGGGGAGCAAGGTGGGGACCAGTTAGGAGCATCAGCAATAAATCCAGGCTGGTGGTGGTGGTGATTTGGACTATGGTGATAATGATGGAGATGTGAGAAGTTCTAAGTTTCTGGATATATTTTAAAAGGGGAGTCAAAAGGATTTCCAGTCAGATCAGATGTGGGGCATGAGAGAAAGAGAGGAATCTAGGATGAATTCAACTTTTAGTGATTGGAAGGATGGAGAGGTCTTCAGCTGAGATGGAGAGGTCTGTGGGGAGGGCAGGTCTGCTGGGGATAGTGGGCGGTGAGTGGTCAGAATTTCAGGAGGTCTTATTTGGATAAATGATGTTTCCAATGTTCTTCTAATTCTGGATAGTTCTGTGATACTTGTTTGCCTATATAAATTGAAATGAATGAAATTCCATGAAATTCTAACTGCCTGCCACATTCTGAGCCTTTCAGGCAGCTTCAGGGAGCTCTCCTCACATATGTTGCCTCATGGACAGAATGGAGAGGGGATGGGCACCCTGGCCATTGAGATCCTGTGGATTAGCCAATGAGATTCACAGGTGCAAGAACTCTATCCAGGGGGAGCAGCCCTCACTGGTGATGCCAGCCCGTGTGGAAGTCTGATGCAAGGTAGAAGGAAGGGAGAGGTGGCACAGGAGCCGCAGAGGAAAAGAAGCACAGGAGGAGAGAGAAGCTTAGTCCTGAAGAGTCGACCAGAGGGAGAAACAGAGGCAAAGATGCTTCTGAGGCAAAGATGCGTGAGCAGGTGACCAGGACTGGTTTTGAGCTGCAAAACAGAAAGGAACCTTCATTGCTTTCCTTTTGGACTCCTCAAGGGGAACTCCATTGCTATGTAATCCTATAATGCTTTCTTGCCTTCCTTTGTATATTTACAGTGTTAAAGTCAAACACTACAAGTAACCTAAAATGTAGGTTATTTGCAACAGGTAAATGCCTAAGTGACACATTATGAAACAGTATTCCAGCAAATGTGAAGATGACCTGGGAAATTAAACAGAGATCAGTTAAGGTCAGTCGATCAGTCGTGTCTAACTATTTGTGACCCGTGGACTGCAGCATGGCAGGCTGCCCTGTCCATTACCAACTCCCGCAGCTTACTCAATTCATGTCCATTGAGTCAGTGACGTCATCCAACCGTCTCCTCCTGTGTTGTCTCTATCTGTTCCTGCCCTCAATCTTTCCCAGCGTCAGGGGCTTTTCAAATGAGTCAGCTCTTCCCATCAGGTGGCCAAAGTATTGGAGTTTCGATTTCAGCATCAGTCCTCCCAATGAATATTCAGGGTTGATTTCCTTTAGAATGGACTGGTTGGATCTCCTTGTAGTCCAAGGGACTCTCAAGAATCTTCTCCAACACCACAGTTCAAAAGCATCAGTTCTTCTGTGCTCAGCTTTCTTTATCGTCCAAATCTCACAGCCATACATGACTACTGGAAAAATCATAGCTTTTACTAGACTGACATTTGTTGGCAAAGTAATGTCTCTGCTTTTGAATATGCTATCTGGGTTGGTCATAACTTTTCTTCCAAGGAGTAAACATCTTTTAATTTCACGGCCTGCAGTCATCATCTACAGTGATTTTGGAGCCCCCCAAAATAAAGTCTGTCACTGTTTCCATTGTTTCCTTATCTATTTGCCATGAAGTAATGGGACTGTATGTCATAATATTAGTTTTCTGAATGTTGAGTTTTAAGCCAACTTTTTCACTTTCCTCTTTCATTTTCATCAAGAGGCTCTTTAATTCTTCTTTGCTTTCTGCCATAAGGATAGTGTCATCTGCATATCTGAGGTTACTGACATTTCTCCCTGTGCCGGGGTCCAGCCCCGGTGGATCCAGGGTAATTTGAAGGGGAGATGGAATCAGCGTCTTAGGAAAAAGCTATTTAATTAGAAGTATAAAGAGAGATTACAAAGGAATAGTGTACTAGGAAAATTAGTGGAGAAAAAGAGGCTGAATAACTTGGTTTACATGGGATACCAATAAAGCTTCGAGAGAAGAAGCTTGCACCACCTACGTAGGCCACAGGCGTTTCTCCGTTCTCCTGAAGGAGAGGAGGCACTGAGGCCTCCCCAGTCCAATCTCAGAAGCCCAGGCAACATTAGCAGGCTTGGTGAGTACCCACGCTCCAGATGGGAATTCAGCCAGAAAAACAGAGAACAAGAAAGAAATGACACAGGGGAATCAGTCTTTCCAGAAACTGATCTGTTTTCTTTATTTTCAGGTTTGCTTATATACTTTTTGTTATACATAGGAATGAATACAGAGTCACGCGGGGTTAGCAGACCTGACCCTTGTCAAAATCAGGTGCTTCATAAGAAATTATACAAAGGTCTTAGGGGTTTTACATCATCTTCTGGCCATGAGGCCTGCTGACATTTTATGGCCCTTTCTGATAACAGTCAGTCAACCAGAAAACTTATTTTTTCCAGGGGTGATTTTTTCTTAAACCAGGCGCCACTCTCCAAATAAAGTTGCATTCCTATAGGGTGAGCGTGTAGTGGGTTACAATCAAGAAAGGAATTTACTTAGCCTAAGGTTTAACATGATTAATCTTAAAGGTTAATACTTTTTTCTTCTATATGCTAGTTATATTCATTATAAGGGCAGGGAATATGGAGATTTAGCAGCAAATATTGGCTCAACAAATGAAAAACCCTTCACCAATATAATTTCTAATCAACCCAATATACTATACTAATAATTTTGTAACTTTTCAAAAGAATCTGTATATAGAAAGTTTAAAGCATCTCATGCCTCTCATGGCTGGGAGGCTGTAAACAATCACATGTGGCTGGACGAACCTGCTCAGGAAGGCTAGAGAACCTTCAGAGGAGTTTGTAAGTTGAAACACTCTTGTCACACCCAGGAATTTTTATTAACTGGAGCTGCAAGTTAACTCCTTCTCCGAGAGAGGTGATGGGGGAGAGCCCCCTGTAAAGTCAGAGGTGTAGGTGAGAGCATAAAACAGACTCTGGTTTTGGGGGTAGATGCTCGGGAACAGGGGGTTTCCTGAGGCTCAATCCCACCTTTGTGTATGCTGAAGCCTCCTTCCTTATGACCTTTGCCATGGGCGGAGTTCCTCACGCTAGCTCCCGGCATCCCTGCAATCTTGATTCCAGCTTATGCTTCATCAAGCCTGGCATTTCTCATGATGTACTCTTCATATAAGTGAAACAATCAGGGTGACAATATACAGCCTTGACACACTTCTTTCCTGACTTGGAACCAGTCTGTTGTTCCATGTCCAGTTCTAACTATTGCTTCTTGACCTGCACACAGATTTCTCAGGAGGCAGGTCAGGTGGTATGGTATTCCCATCTCTAGAAGAATTTTCCATAGTTTGTTGTGATTCACACAGTAAAAGGCTTTGGAGTAGTCAATAAAGCAGAAGTAGATAATTTTTTGGAACTGTCTTTTTTTTTTGCTGATCCAATGGATGTTGGCAATTTGATCTCTGCTTTCTCTGCCTTTTCTAAATCCAGCTTGAACATCTAGAACTTCATGGTTCGCATATAGTTGAAGCCTGGCTTGGAGAATTTTGAGCATTACTTTACTAGCATGTGAGATGAGTGCAATTGTGCAGTAGTTTGAGCATTCTTTGGTATTGCCTTTCTTTGGGACTGGAATGAAAACTGACCTGTTCCAGTCCTGTGGCCACTGCTGAGTTTTCCAAATTTGCTGGCATATTGAGCATCTTCTCTCAGGATTTGAAATAAAACAACTGGAATTCCATCACCTCCACTAGCTTTGTTCATAGTGATGCTTCCTAAGGCCCACTTGACTTCATTCCAGGATGTCTGGCTCTAGGTGAGTGATCACACCATTGTGGTTATCTGGGTCATGAAGATCTTTTTTGAATAGTTTTTCTGTATAGTTCTTGTCCCCTCTTCTTAATATTTTCTGCCTCTGTTAGCTCTATACCATTTCTGTCCTTTATTGAGCCCATCTTTGCATAAAATATTCCCTTGGTATCTCTAATTTCCTTGAAGAGATCTCTAGACTTTCCCATTCTATTGTTTTCCTCTATTTCTTTGCACTGATCACTGAGGAAGGCTTTCTTATCTCTCCTTGATGTTCTTTGGAACTCTGCATTGAAATGGGTGTATCTTTCCTTTTCTTCTTTGCCTTTAGCTTCTCTTCTTTTCTCAGATAATTGTAAGATCTCCTCAGACAACCATTTTGCCTTTTTGCATTTCTTTTTCTTGGGGATGGTCTTGATCACTGCCTCCTGTACAATGTCATGAACCTCCATCCATAATTCTTCAGGAACTCTGTCTATCAGATCTAATCCCTTGAATCTATTTCTCACTTCCATTGTATAATCATAAGGGATTCGATTTAGGTCATACCTGAATGGTCTAGTGGTTTCCCTACTTTCTTCAATTTAAGTCTGAATTTGGCAATAAGGAGTTCATGATCTGAGCCACAGTCAGCTCCTGGTCTTGTTTTTGTTGACTGTATAGAGCTTCTCCACCTTTGGCTGCAAAGAATATAATCAGTCTGATTTTGGTATTAACCACCTGGTGATGCCCATGTGTAGAGTCTTCTCTTGTATTGTTGGAAGAGGGTGTTTGCTATGACCAATGCGTTCTCTTAGCAAAACTCTGTCAGCCTTTGACCTGCTTCATTTGTACTCCAAGGCCAAATTTGCCTGTTACTCCAGGTATCTCTTGACTTCCTACTTTTGCATTCCAGTCTCCTATACTGAGAAGGACATCTTTTTTGTATGTTAGTTCTAGAAGGTCTTCTAGGTCTTCATAGAACCGTTCAGTTTCAGCTTCTTCAGCGTTACTGGTTGGGGCATAGACTTGGATTACTGTGATATTGAATAGTTTGCCTTGGAATTGAACAGAGATCATTCTGTCATTTTTGAGATTACATTCAAGTACTGCATTTCAGACTCTTTTTTTGACTATAAGGGCTACTCCATTTTTTTCTAAGGGATTCTTGCCCACAGTAGTAGATACAATGGTCATCTGAGTTAAATTCACCCATTCCAGTCCATTTTAGTTCACTTATTCCTAAAATGTCAATGTTCCCTCTTGCCATCTCCTGTTTGACCACTTCCAATTTACCTTGATTCATGGACCTAAAATTCCAGGTTCCTGTGTAATATTGCTCTTTTCAGCACCAGACTTTACTTCCATCACTGGTGACATCCTCAGCTGGGTGTTGTTTTTGCTTTGGCTTTGTCTTTTCATTCTTTCTGGAATTATTTCTCCACTGATCTCCAGTAGCATATTGGGCACCTACTGACCTCAGGAGTTCATCTTTCAGTATCCTATCTTTTTGCCTTTTCATATTGTTCATGGGGTTCTCAAGGCAAGAATACTGATGTGGTTTGCCATTCCCTTCTCCAGGGCACCATGTTTTGTCAGAATTCTCCACCATGACCTGTCCATCTTGGGCGGCCCTACAGGGCATGGCTCATAGTTGCTTTGACTTAGACAAGGCATATGAGGATTATAAAGAAACATACCTGATAGTTTCTTAATACCTTCATCCACAAATCTTTTACTCAGTACCATATGTGAGGCACTGACCTGTCCTGGGGAAAAGCCAGACGTGGCGCTGTCACAAGGACCCTGATGAGCCCTGCTGTTTTTGTGCCTCTGGGTTAGATCATCTTGTGTCTCTTTCATCTAGATATTACACGTGTCCAGCCTCCCTTCCTCCCGACCCTTTTCATCTTTTCTTCCTGGTTTCCTCATCCAGTAACTTCTTCTTCCCCTTTATCCTGACTACTTTCTCCACCTTTAGCTCCACCTTCCTCTAATTGCTTTCAATTGTAAGAATCCTTTCCCTGGTGGCTCAGACTGTAGAGAATTCACCTGCAATGCAGAAGATCTGGGTTTGATCCCTTGGTCCGGAAGATCCATTCCAGCATTCTTGCCTGGAGAATTCCATGGACAGAGGAGCCTGGTGGGTTGCAGTCCATGGGATCACAAAGATTCAAACACGACTGAGAGACTAACACTTTCGCTTTCACTTTGGGATTTAACCAGAAGGTGGATCAGCAGTGATGAACCCGCCTGCAATGCGGGAGATGCAGATCTGATCCCCAAGTGGGAAAGATCCTCTGGAGAAGGGAATGGCAGCTCACTCCAGTACTTTGCCTGGGAAATCCCATGGACAGAGGAGCCTGGTGGGCTGCAGTCCATGCGATCACAAAAGAGCTGGACTCAACTCAGCAAATAAACAGCAAAATGCCTATATAATTCCTCAGAATGGACTCAATACTAATTGTAAAATGAGCATATCATTTATCTTTTATTCTGCATATTTTTAGAAAGAATGAAGTTAGTCATGACAGAAATAAAGTGGAAGTCATTTGAAAAAGCTAAGCCTGGGTGTCATGAAACTTACTACTCAAAAACTTTCAGTGGCTCTGTCAGCCCTGGCCGTGGCCTGTTCTAGAAGAGCTGGTTGTGTGTCTTTCTCTACACAAGAACTGTGTTTTTGCTCTTTTTTTTTTTTTTTCAGGCTGACAGTCTTATTCATTTCTGTTCTTATTCCCACTGTGCCTGGCATGCAATAGGCCCATAATAAGTGACCCCAGAGTATAATTTAAAGAGAGGGGGATGAGTGGTTCATATTGAACATTACCAAGTTTAAACTTGTAGGTTTGGAAATGAGTTTGAGACCTTGAGTAGCAACTTCCAAAAAAGAAAACATTCTTTTATCTTATAAAGTTTTAGGCAGCTGATAATACTCACAGAGGAAACCACGATTCAGTTTCAGGAAGCACAAAAGGAAGATAAGATACAATTTGACTATAATGAGTCCGGATGGGTGGACCTGAGGTTAAAGCTTCTGATGTCAAGACCACTCTGACTCATAAACTACTCCTTTGAATAACATCCTTCCAATTCCCAATCCTTAGCCACTTAAACATATTCCACCTTGATGTCCTCTTTCTCAGACCAAATCCTCGACCTTGTGATACTTGTTGAGAATCTATAGAGGATTCTGCTCCTCAAATTTGCCCAAACTGGTTGTAAGGCATCCTCCCATAGCATCAAAAGAGACTCATAACATATTCTGGTTGGCATTCCAGTCTCCAAATCTCTGCTCAATCATGTTCTAAGAGGGAAATGAAAATTATCCAGTGAGCCAGAAAATAGAAAATAGAATCAAGAAAATAAGTCAGATCCTGGCATACTTTCATATTGAGCCTCCTTCTCAGCAAGAACTGTGTTTGGTAGCATCATAAATATCCAACTTCCTGATCATCAGACAGCTTCTACTTGTTATCTTTCCCTCAACTGTCATTTCCTGAGAGCTCTGCAAGAGTGTACGACTATCAGTTCAGTTCAGTCACTCAGTCGTGTCCGACTCTTTGCGACCCCATGAATTGCAGCACGCCAGGCCTCCCTGTCCATCACCAACTCCCGGAGTCCACTTAGACTCACATCCATCGAGTCAGTGATGCCATCCAGCCATCTCATCCTCTGTCGTCCCCTTCTCCTACTGCCCTCAATCCCTCCCAGCATCAGAGTCTTTTCCAATGAGTCAACTCTTCGCATGAGGTGGCCAAAGTACTGGAGTTTCAGCTTTAGCATCATTCCTTCCAAAGAAATTCAAGGGCTGATCTCCTTCAGAATGGACTAGTTGGATCTCCTTGCAGTCCAAGGGACTCTCAAGAGTCTTCTCCAACACCACATTTCAAAAGCATCAATTCTTCGGTGCTCAGCCTTCTTCATAGTCCAACTCTCACATCCATACATGACCACAGGAAAAACCATAGCCTTGACTAGACGGACCTTAGTCGGCAAAGTAATGTCTCTGCTTTTGAATACGCTATCTAGGTTGGTCATAACTTTTCTTCCAAGGAGTAAGCAGGGCAATTTGAGACTTATTTCTAGGTGCATTTGGACAAAGACGAAAAAAAAAAAAATGAAAAGAATGAACAGAGTAGATGACTGAGGTTGGGAGGGAGAGCCTGAGTGAGCTATGTAGACCTAGTCTTTATTTCTTCATAAGTCTAGAAACAGGGATCATTTATTCATTCAACATCATTGTTGTTACTCAGTTGCTCAGTCATGTCTGACCCTTTCCTAACCGAAGGACTGCAGCACGCCAGGCTTCCCTGTCCTTCACCATCTCCTGGAAATTGCTCAACTCATGTCTATTGAGTTGATGGTGCCATCCAACCATCTCATCCTCTGTCATCCCCTTCTCCTCCTGCCCTCAATCTTTCATAGCATCAGGGTCTTTTCCAATTAAGTGGCTCTTTGCATCAAGTGGCCAAAGTATTGGAGCTTCAGCTTTGGCATCAGTCCTTCCAGTGAATATTCTGGGTTGATTTCCTTTAGGACTGACTGATTTGATCTCCTTGCTGTCCAAGGGACTCCCAAGTGTCTTTTCCAGCACCACACTTCAAAAGCCTCAATTCTTTGGTCCTCAGCCTTTTTTATGGTCCAGCTCTGACATCTGACATCAAAATCCACAGTTTTGACTATACGGACCTTTGTTAGAAAAGTGATTTCTCTGCTTTTTAATACACTGTCTAAACATTATTGAGCTCCCAACTATTGCCAAGGACTGCTCTAGGTACTAGAGATACATCACTGAGAAAAACAACACAAAGCAAAATTCCCTGGCCCTATTGCATTTACATTCTGGTAGTGGAAAATCCTCCTGTTATTTTTTCTCCCTCGTGAGCCAGAGACAAACTTGTGAGGAAGGAAGAGAAGATTGCTTCTACTTCTGTCACTCTTTCCTCTCTACTCAAGAGGTCCCAGGGCCTTATGACATAGACACCTGATCCTGTAAATAAAGACAGAACATGAGAAAGTAATTCTCTCTTTTTGCAGTTTCAAAAGAGAATGTGGAAAAGCCAGGACTCATTCTTAGAGGGATAAACTCAAGTCATCATTTCTCATCAAAGCCAAGATCTTCTCCCCTGCTTCTGTGGAGGATGTTGCCCCTGTGTTCCATCAGGGAGCTAGGTTCAAGATCTGAGGCTTATCCTTGGTTTCCTTCTCTTTCATCTCCCAGTCCAATCATCAGCAGAGATCTGTGGCATCTACATCCCATATCTTCCTCACTTTCCCCTCCCACCCTCACCAGTCGCCCCCTTTCTCACTGGAACTCAAGTAACAATCTCCTAACGCCCATCTCTCTCCTCTCAGACTCATCCTCTGCAATGCTGTTAGGTTTGCTATCCAAGAACCATCTTTTTAGGGGACTTCCCTGGCAGTTCAGTGGTTGAGACTTCACCTTCCAGTGCAGGGGATGTTGGTTCCATCCCTGGTTGGGAAGTTAAGATCCCACATGCCTCATGGCCAAAAAATCAGAACACAAACAACAGAAGAAATATTGTAGTAAATTCAATAAAGGCTTTAAAAATGATCATCAGAAGAAAACAAAAAGGTTAAAAAAAGCAATCTTAAAAAAAAAAAAAAGAATAGCTTTAGTCATGCTACTTACCTTTCCAAAATCTTCATTGTCTCCCCACTTTATAGATATACTTACACTCTTCCAGTTCTACCCTAAATACCATTTTAAAAGTTTTTTATCTCCATCTCTAATGTTTTATTTAGCCTAAGCCTCTGTCAGAGGGGACGACCTTGTATCCTTCCCAATGTACCTCTCATGCTTTCTTTTTTTTCTTTTTGGCCATGCTCTGAGGCTTGTGTAATCTCAGTTCCATGACCAGGGATTGAACCCTAACCATTAGGCCACCAGGGAGCCTGCAGTCAGTTTTGTTGTTGTTGTTGTTTGTCTTGCTTTGTTTTTTTCCTCGTGTTTTCTAACAGCTAAACCTTTGTTCCCATTCTTCCTTCCATTTGGAACTCCCCATTCCCATGGATGCTACACATTGATTAAGATGAAGTCCCAGTGCCACTTGCTTCCTGAGGTCGCTTCGATGCCCTTTGTGGCCCTCTCATGACGGCTATCACCCTGTGCCTGTTGTTTTTCACTTCTCCTACTAATCATCAGGTCCTCGAGCAGAGTTCACAGCTGCTCCTTTTTTGTGTTCTTCCTATTGCTTTGTAAGTGGCAGGTGCTTTGCAAATATTTTCTGGATTATGGAATCATGAGTATTTGAAACACCTGGGTGGGTTGGTGAGTTGAGGGAGTGTATTTTTTGGCTGGGACCAGGTGGGTTGGAGGGATTGTGTTTTTTTGTCAAGAGAGCTTTAGAGGTCATGTTTGTTGGACTTGGGGTCAGTCACGTCTGAAATATTTCCAATGGGAAATGAGGCCAAAAGGTCCATGGAGATAAGGGGACAATCCCTTGCTGTAATCCTCGTTTACGTAGAGGAACTGGAAAATAAAAGGTACTGAGTAATGTTACCTAACGTTTCCCCTAGAGTTTGCCAAGAGAACAGGGGGCAGAGAGGGCTCCTGTTTACTGTGCCTGTCGCATGCAGCGTGGACCCACTTGGTTCTTTACATAAAATGATAACAATAACACTCCTTGGGTGGTTACTATGTCAGGCACTGTTCTCAGCTTTTTTTTTTTTTCACTTGTGCTAACTCATTTTATTATCATAAAAACACCATTAATAAGTGTTATTGTTATGAAGAAATTGAGGAACAGAGAGGGTAAGTAACTTGTTCAAAGTCACACAGCTGGTGAGATGCCATTCTGAACACAGGAATCTGAGGCCAATGAGCAGCTCTTAAATTCCACTGCTATGATGATGCCCATTTAATCCTTGCCACCACTTTTAAGGCAGTTGGTATTGCCTTTATTTGACAGGTGAGAAAATGAAGTCTTTGTGAGGTTAAACAACTTTCCCATAGATGTATATGCAATAAATGATTGATCTGGGACCCTAGTTCAGTTTTATCAATTGCCACAGGAATGCTCCTGGAGCATTACTCATGAGGTTCCTTTTTTTTTTCAGTAGCATCTTTCCAAAAAGAGTCATGAAGACTGGATGAATTATTTCAGACTGATCCCCGGCAAATGATTCTCTAGAACTAGGCAAAAGTTTTCTTCCAGGGGACATCATCACACCCTCTTCTTTCATGCTTATAATAGCAATGATGATTCAAGGGCAGCAGATTTCCTGGAAATGAGTGTCCAGTTTAGGGCTAGTGGCATGACATGTATGATCCGCTCAGCNAAGTTTTCTTCCAGGGGACATCATCACACCCTCTTCTTTCATGCTTATAATAGCAATGATGATTCAAGGGCAGCAGATTTCCTGGAAATGAGTGTCCAGTTTAGGGCTAGTGGCATGACATGTATGATCCGCTCAGCGAGTGGCCTCACTATAAATCTTCAGGAAATACCCTGAGAGTTGATCACAGTTGCTCAGAGAAAGATGTTCCTTTTCCCAGGTTTTTACGCATGTTCCCAGAGGACTTCAGAAAGTCGATTTGATTCATGTATCAAGCTGGGAAACACTCTGTGACTTCTGATCCATTACGTCTTCATCTGCCGATAATGTGTCCCGGATGAGATTGCACTTCTCTGGGCAGCACTTTTGTGCAGGCTGGATTTCTATGGGCAGCACAGCCAGTGGCAATGTCATTTATGTGCATAACTGTCCATTACTCACCATAGAATTAATGAAATGACCTCTTTTATTCATTCAGCATCTTGAGAATTATTTTTAAACATCGATTCTCATCTGTTGGGAAGGCTTAAGCACGACCCTGATTAAAGGTGGTAGATAAAGTCGCTGCCTTCTTAGCCACCCTTCAGTTCCCAGGGATCTATAAGAGCCTAGAGGCAAAGAAAACGAACCCAGTTCTCAACTGTCTTGGATGGCAGGAGCAAAAATAGAGTCACTATGTGGGTCAGTGTGTCCTCAGTTCTATGCTGACCAAGAAATATATCTTGGGAGCCAAATGGAACAAGAAAGGATGATTGTGGCAGAAGGCAGGGTTTTAAAGGTATACTTAGGCTGACCTTTTGGGGATGCCATGAGCAGTGTGAAGGTGGGTAGCGATACATTTTAAGATAAGCATGCATCTGAAATTTGGGCTGGCTGAAGAAGCTGGATTAAAATTATTTTGCAATGTTGAATGGTGGGCTAAAGAAATCTATATGGCTGGTTTGTGTGGTTACTTTTTATTTTATTAAACAATTTTTTAAACCATTTAAAAATTTTATTTATTTATATTTTTGGCTGTGCTGGGTCTTCCTTGCTGTGCAGGCTTTCTCTAGTTGTGGCCAGGGGCTACTCCTCATTGTGGTGCATGGATTTCTCATTGCAGTGGCTTCTCTTCTTGCAGAGCACAAATCCTGGGTGCTCGGGCTTCAGTTCTTGCAGCATGCCAGCTCAGTAGTTCTCGTGTGCGGGCTTAGTTTCTGCTCAATATATGGAATATTCCCGGATGAGGGAGCGAACCTGTGTCCCCTGCAGATTCTTAAACACTGGACCACCAGTTACTTTTTAAATTAATACCCAAAGGGCAGCTCCTTTAAGTGAGATGAATTATTGCAACCTTCCCATGTTCTCACCTGGAGGTAGATCTCTCACTCTCTTCCTTTGATACCTTGAAGATTTTCTGAGGTTGGGGTTGGTGGGAAGATATGTGTGAGGTACATTTGGCTTCTCTCTCGCATCTTTGGCAACAAGGGTGGACAGCTAGTGGATGGGCTAGAGGAATATTTGGGAGCAATCTGACTAGATAAGACTCCTCATTTTAGTTTCTTTCTCCCCACCTCACCTCAAGTTTTTTAACCAAAGGTTCTAGGATGTCAGAAGATGTAGATTTGAGAAGACCTGAAGTTATAGGCATAGATAATTCTTTAAATTCTCCTTGCCTTTTTGAGGACACTTCACAAAAAAGGGTTGAACTCTGGTGCTGGCAGTTGAGCTAGTAAAGGATACTCAGGCCAAGGTTATGCTTGTGAGAGGGAGGGGCTGGTGTTTTTAATTTAATGCACTGCAAACATTCCCTAGGTGTCAAGGATGTGATTTTGTGTGACTGGTTGTGCTGCAGGAAAGAGAGTGGGGGGACTTCCCTGGCAGACCAGTGGCTAAGCTGAGCTCCCAAGGCAGGAGGCACAGGTTTGATTCCTAGTTGGGGAACTAAAAGCCCACATTGTGGCAGAGCAGTCAAAAAAAGAAAAAGAAAAGAGAGTGGGGATAGTTCAGTTCAGTTCAGTCGCTCAGTCGTGTCCGACTCTTTGCGACCCCATGAATAGTCGGCAAAGTAATGTCTCTGCTTTTGAATATGCTATCTAGGTTGGTCATAACTTTTCTTCTAAGGAGTAAGTGTCTTTCATGACTGGGGCTAGAGAGATGGTTATATCTCAGGGAGTCCCTGGGACTGCCACCAAGTATGTGTTGATTTGCAAAGAAAAAATTCAAGAGGCAGCCATAGAAAAGTGAAAGAAGGTTTGCTCAGGAAGACAGAGTGTGGGCCATCTCAGAGGGTGAGAGACCCCAGGGTATGGGGTTGTCAGTTTTTATAGGGCTGGGTAATTTCATAGGCTAATAAGTGGGAGGATTATTGCAACTATGTTGGGGAAGGGATGGGGATTTCCAAGAATTGAGCCACTTTTTGACATTTTATGTTTGGCTTTGGAACTGGGGATTCCCTGATAGCTGGGTTGGTAAAGAATCCACCTGCAATGCAGGAGACCCTGGTTCAATTCATGGGTCAGGAAGATTCGCTGGAGAAAGGATAGGCTACCCACTCCAGTATTCTTGGGCTTCCCTTGTGGCTCAGCTGGTAAAGAATCCGAGTGCAATGCGGGAGACCTGGGTTCCATCACTGGGTTGGGAAGATCCCCTGGAGGAGGGCATGGCAACCCACTCCAGCAATCTTGCCTGGAGAATTCCATGAACTTGTAGAGTTCATGGGGTCAGAGTCGGACACAACTGAGTGACTTTCAGTTGGAACTGTCATGGTGCCTGCGGGTGTGTCATTTAGCTTGCTGATATGTTACAATGAGCTCGGGCTCAAGATCTAGTGGAAGTCCATTCATTCAACATCTTGGACTTCATTTCAGTTCACTTCAACTCAGTCGCTCAGTTGTGTCTGACTTTTGTGACTCTATGGACTGTAGCACTCCAGGCTTCCCTGTCCATCACCAACTCCTGGAGCTTACTCAAACTCATGTCCGTCGATTTGGTGATGCCATCCAACCATCTCATCCTCTCTCATCCCCTGCTCCTCCCAATCTTTCCCAGCATCAG
Source organism: Cephalophus harveyi (assembly GCA_006410635.1). Taxonomy (NCBI): domain Eukaryota; kingdom Metazoa; phylum Chordata; class Mammalia; order Artiodactyla; family Bovidae; genus Cephalophus; species Cephalophus harveyi. The sequence continues at coordinate 246,233 of SJYT01005833.1, forward strand.
TGGCTTTTCAAATGAGTCAGTTCTTCACATCATGTGGCCAAAATATTGGAGTTTCAGCTTCAGCATCAGTCCTCCCATTGAATATTCAGGACTGATTTCCTTTAGGATGAGCTGGTTGGATCTCCTTGCAGTCCAAGGGACCCTCAAGAGTCTTCTCCAACACCACAGTTCAAAAGCATCATTTCTTTGATGCTCAGATTTTTTTATAGTCCAACTCTCACATCCAGGAAAAACTGTATTGGAAAACCCATAGCTTTCAAAAACCCATAGCTTTGGAAAAACCATAGCTTTGACTAGAAGGACCTTTGCTGGTAAAGTAATGTCTCTGCTTTTTAACATGCTGTCTAAGTTGGTCATAGCTTTTCTTCCAAGGAGCAAGCATCTTTAAATTTCATGGCTGCAGTCATCATCTGCAGTGATTTTGGAGCCCTCCCCCCCCCACAAATAGTCTGTTACTGTTTCCCATCTATCGGCCATGAAGTGATGGGACTGGATGCTATGATCTTAGATTTCTGAATGTTGAGTTTTAAGTCAACTTTTTCACTCTCCTCTTTCACTTTCATCAAGAGGGTCTTTAGTTCTTCTTTGCTTTCTGCCAAAGGGTGGTGTCATCTGCATATCTGAGGTTATTGATATTTCTCACAGCAATCTTGATTCCAGCTTGTGCTTGGCATTTCTCATGATGTATTCTGCATATAAGTTAAATAAGCAGGGTGACAATATACAGACTTGATGTACTCCTTTCCTGATTTGGAACCATTCTGTTGTTCCATGTCCAGTTCTAACTGTTGCTTCTTGACCTGTGTACAGATTTCTCACGAGGCAGGTAAGGTGGTCTGGTATTCCCATCTCTTTAAGAATTTTCCACAGAAAACTAATCAAACTGATCACATGGATCACAGCACTTGTCTAACTCAATGAAACTATGAGCCATGCCCTATAGGGTCATCCAAGACAGACGGGTCATGGTGGAAGTTCTGACAAAACCTGGTCCACTGGAGAAGGGAATGGCAAACCAGTTCAGTATTCTTGCCTTGAGAACTCCATGAACCGTATGAAAAAGCAAAAAATAGGACAATGAAAGATGATACTTACAGTCCCAAGGCCTGTAAGTATCCAATATGCTACTGGAGAATAGTAGAGAAATAACTCCAGAAAGAATGAAGAGATGGAGCCAAAATAAAAACAACACCCAGTTGTGGATGTGACCAGTGATGGAAGTAAAGTCCAATGTTGTAAATAACAATATTGCATAGGAACCTGGGATGTTAGGTCCATGAATCAAGGTAAATTGGAAGTGGTCAAACAGGTGATGGCAAGAGTGAACATTGACATTTTAGGAATCAGTGAACTAAAATGGACTGGAATAGGTGAATTTAACTCAGATGACCATTGTATCTACTACTGTGGGCAAGAATCCCTTAGAAAAAAGAGTCGCCCTCATAGTCAACAAGAGTCTGAAATGCAGTACTTGGATGTAATCTCAAAAATGACAGAATGATCTCTGTTCAATTCCAAGGCAAACTATTCAATATCACAGTAATCCAAGTCTATGCCTCAACCAGTAATGCTGAAGAAGCTAAAGTTGAATGGTTCTATGAAGACCTACAAGACCTTCTAGAACTAACATCCAAAAAAGATGTCCTTCTCAGTATAGGGGACTAGAATGCAAAAGTAGGAAGTCAAGAGATACCTGGAAAGTGAAAGTGAAAGTGAAGTTGCTCAGTTGTGTCCGACTCTTTGCAATCCCGTGGACTGTCGCCTGCCAGGCTCCTCTGTACCTGGAGTAACAGGCAAATTTGGCCTTGGGGTATAAAATGAAGCAGGAAAAAAGCTAGCAGAGTTTGCTAAGAGAACGCACTAGTCATAGCAAACACCCTCTTCCCACAACACAAGAGAAGACTCTACACATGGACAACACCAGGTGGTCAATACCAAAATCAGAATCATTATATTCTTTGCAGCCAAAGGTGGAGAAGCTATACAGTCAGTGAAAACAAGACTGGGAGCTGACTTTGGCTCAGATCATGAACTCCTTATTGCCAAATTCAGACTTAAATGGAAGAAAGTAGGGAAAACTACTAGACCATTCAGATATGGCCTAAATCAAATGCCTTATGATTATACCGTGGAAGTGACAAATAGATTCAAGGGACTAGATGTGATAGACAGAGTTCCTGATGAACTATGGATGGAGGTTCATGCCATTGTACAGGAGATAGTGATCAAGACCATCCTCAAGAAAAAGAAATGCAAAAAGACAAAATGGTTGTCTGAAGAGGTCTTACAATTATCTGAGAAAAGAAGAGAAGCTAAAGGCAAAGGAGGAAAGGAAAGATACACTCATTTGAATGCAGAGTTCCAAAGTATAGCAAGGAGAGATAAGAAAGCCTTCCTCAGTGATCAGTGCAAAGAAATAGAGGAAAACAATAGAATGGGAAAGTCTAGAAGTCTCTTCAAGAACATTAGAGATACCAAGGGAACATTTCATGCAAAAATGGGCACAACAAAGGACAGAAATGGTATGGACCTAGCAGAAGCAGAAGATATTAAGCAGAGGTGGCAAGAATACACAGAAGAACTATACACAAAAAGATCTTCATGACCCAGATAACCATGATAGTATGATCACTCACCTAGAGCCAGACATCCTGGAATAAGAAGTGAAGCATGTCTTAGGAAGCATCACTACAAACAAAGCTAGTGGAGGCAATGCAATTTCAGTTGAACTATTTCAAATCCTAAAAGATGATGCTGTGAAAGTGCTGCACTCAATATGCCAGCTAATTTGGAAAACTCAGCAGTGGCCACAGGACTGGAAAACGTCAGTTTTCTTTCCAATCTCAAAGAAAGGCAATGCCAAAGAATGTTCAAATGACTGCACAATTGCACTCATCTCACATGCTAGCAAAGTAATGCTCAAAATTCTCCATCAACAGTATGTGAACCATGAACTTCCAGATGTTCAAGCTGGATTTAGAAAAGGCAGAGGAGACAGAGATTAAATTGCCAACATCCGCTGGATCATGGAAAAAGCAAGGGAGTTCCAGAAAAACATCTACTTTCCCTTAGAGGCTCAGAGGGTAAAGCGTCTGCCTGCAACGCAGGTAGACCTGGGTTTGATCCCTGGGTCAGGAAGATCCTCTGGAGAAGGAAATGGCAACCCACTCCAGTACCTTTGCCCGGAAAATCCCATGGACGGAGGAGCCCGGTAGGCTACAGTCCATGGGGCCACAAAGAGTCGGACGCGACTGAGCAATTTCACTTTCACTTACTTTATTGACTACACCAAAGCTTTTGACTGTGTGAATCACAATCTTGGACTTAGTTACTCTAATCAGTTTATACATGTCCTGGGGCTATTTCATTCATTCAAAGGTTGTGCCCTGTCCAGTCCTGTCTCAGTTGTAGCATGGAGTTTGGAGCTAAAGGAACTTGCCTTAGAACATGAAGTGATGAGGATATTTGATAACATGGATGATACCAGCGTCTGTTGTCTCCATGGAAGCCCCAGGCTGAGCAGGAGTCTCTCTCCTGTGGGCAGATACTCTAAGATATGATAATGGCAGAGGCAGGGAGGAGCTGGGCCCTGCCCAGATAAAAGATAAAGAGACCACATATTTCTCATTTTTCAGGTCAAGGAGAACTTCCACATGCAGAAAGACTGTTGTGGACTAAAAAGAAGGTGGTGCCAGTTCGTACATAATAGGTGGTATCCATCTCAGCTAAGAGGTATACCTGTACACAGGGGAGGACCTTGAGTTATACCAAATATGGACTCAGGGCCAAACAAAGCAAGATGGCTGGCAAGAGGAAACTGGGAAGAAATGCCCCATTAAAGTGATTTTGTTGTTGTTCAGTTGCTCAATCAGATCTGACTCTTTGCGAACCCATGGACTACAACACGCCAGGCTTCCCTGTCCTTCAGCATCTCTTGGGAAACTCATGTCCATTGAGTCATGATGCCATCCAACCATCTCATCCGCTGTTGTCCCCTTGTCCTTCTGCCTTCAGTCTTTCCCAGCATCAGAAACAAAGTGAAAGTCACTCAGTTGTGTCCAACTCTTTGTGATCCCATGGACTTTGGAATTCTCCAGGCCAGAATACTGGAGTTAGTAGCCTTTCCCTTCTCCAGGGGATCTTCCCCACCCAGGAATCAAACTGGAGTCTCCAGAAAGCAGGAGCTGGATTCATTACCAACTGAGCTATCAGGGGAGCCCAGGGTCCCAACATCAGGGTCTTTTCTAATGAGTTGGCTCTTTGCATCTGGCGGCCAAAGTATTGGAGCTTCAGCTTCAGCTTCAGCACGAAGGCACAGCTCTCTCTCTCTCAGCCCACCTATATTTGTCTATTCACAGATACTTTCTTTTTCCTAATAAACTCTTGTTTCACTACTTGTTTACTTGTTTCACTACTTTTCTTCTCTTTGTTGAAATTTATTTCTAGAAAGCAGACAAGCCAGACAAGCCTACCACTGCCTGGTGGTCAGTGGCTGGGACCCAGTGCTCACTGCCCTGGCCTGACTTCACTCCCTGGTTAGGGAACTGAGACTCTGCTTCAAGCTGCTGCAGGCCGAGGCCACTTGAGATCAAGGTCACCAATAGGACCTTGGGTTTGACGTACTTGGTCAGTGGCAGGGACCTCGCTCCTCCCCCTGCCCCCGCCTGACCCTGATTTTCCTTTGTGTTTCCTACTGTTGTTTCTGGCTTTGGCTGCTTACTAGGTCCTCAGTGACGCAGATGGTAAGGAGTTGTTACCAAATGTAAATTTGTGTGTTTGATGCACAGTGAGGCCAAACAAATGCTGTCATTTGGGGCAGTGAAAGGTTTATTGCAGGGCCATGGAGAGAGAGACAGGTGGCTCATGTCCCCCAAACCCCAACTCCTCGAAAAGTTTCAGCAAAGCATTTTTAAAGTCAAAGTGAGGGAGGAGTCGCAGGGTCTCTGATCAGCTCCTCCACAAATTATCTGATTGTTCGATGGTGAGGTAACAGGGAGGTCATTATCAATCCTTAGGTGCCAGCAATTCTGGGAGCTATGTACTCATGATCATCAAGAAGTTAATTTCTTCCACTTGGTGGTAGTTTTTAGCACCTGAAAAACTCAGGCAATATGCATGAAATTCTTTGATCTGGGTACTTTGGAGAGGAGCTACCGCAGAGGATATGGGGGAAGGGTCTGCCCCTGGCAAGGCCCCACAAGGTCCTGCTGAGTTAGAGTTAGGAGTACAAGAGGTTTAGTGAGGGGGTGATGTCTGTGAGAAATAAAAGGGAGAAGAGGCAGGCTTGGGCTGGGAAAGCCCCAGACTGCTAAAGAGATTTGACCGTATCGGTTAACCCAGTTGGAAGTTCTTAAGTAACTGCTGCCCTCAGAGCAGTCCCATGTTAGCAGAAATGACTATGTCCCCATCTCCGTGCCCTGCTGAGTCACTGGCTGGGAGTTTCTAGGGATGAGCCTGGCCAAGATACAAAAGCCTAGGTGAAGCCTGGGGGTGCCAACAGCAGTAAGGCACAGCTCAGTGCAGTCCTTGTAGCTGTCGGTAAGTTAATTTTGGGAGTGGGATCTGAGTTTTGTGCCTTCATGGCTGCCACTGCTGCACTGTTGTCTGGAGGCCCTGTTACTCTTCTCTGCCCCACTTCTTCATCATCGGGCTTATCTAATATCTTTATGATAATGTGTGCTGAAAATACCAGATACTGAATCCAGAGGCCTGGGTACTACTTGTGGTGTTTTGTCCTGGGATTGCCAGGGTTCCACCTAGCATGCTTGCAGCTTTCTCTTCCAGAAAGTGTGGCTTTTCTTGCATGGTCTGGGGGTTGAGAATGGTGATGCTTTCTTGGCCTTCAAACGCTCTTTGGGCTCACCTACGCATGCTGCTCTTCAGTTTATGTGGATGCATAATGTAGGAATTCTCCATCCTGCCTGCTCGTGTTCACTCTTTCTAGCATATGTACCGAGCACCCATTACTTTCTAGGTGCTGAGCTAGATCTGAAGGTGCCAAGATGAAAAAGTCATAGTCCTTCCGCCAAGGAGTCTAGTGGTATCAACCCGGTGAACATGCAGTCGCCGCGCGGGAGTGGGGAGGGCTGTGGGGCTTCCCGAGAGCTCAGCGGTGAAGAATCTGCCAGCAATGCAGGAGACTCAGGAGATGCGGGTTCGATCCCTGGGTCGGGAAGGTCCCCTGGAGAAGGAAATGGCAACCACTCCAGTACTCTTGCCTGGAGAATCCCACGGACAGATGAGCCTGCCGGGCTACAATCCATACTGTCGCACAGAGTCGGACACGACTGAGTGAGCGAGCAGGCGGACGTGCTGAGGGCTGTATTTGGCCTGGGGGCTGTGGGAACTCTGTAGTACAGGCTCCTACTCAGTCTCGGGGTGGGGTGTGTGTGTGTGTGTGTGTGTGTGAAGGGAGGTTGTCTACAGACAAAATGGATGTTGAATCCTCATTGAAGGCAGGGGTTCCTCAGACAAGGTGGTGGGAGGAAGAGCAGGTGGGGGCAGGCCTTCCAGGTACAAGGCCCACAGGCCCACGGGCTCTGTGGGCAGAGAGGAGAAACTGTAAATATTCAGAGCCTGTAAAACCTCAAGTGCGAAGGAAGCGGAGTTGAAGGTGTGATACAGAGCTCTGTGAGAGAGCCTATCCTGAGGGGAGACGGGAGCCACAAAACAGCTAAACCCGGCAACAGCCAAGAATTGGCTTTCTCACACCTGCCCCCACACGCAGGAGAGCTGGGGGGAAAGTCACCACAGCCACACCCCAGGGTGCTTTGGTGCCACAGATCTTCAGAAGAAGGTGGGTGTTGCTGGTGAAAGCAGTCTGGAGGTGGTAGGTACGTGAGTGTGTGGTAAATTCTCCTGTCTCAGCAACATTTGAGGTGTGTTTTTCCCCTAGGTGGCCGTTACCGATGTCGCTACACATCAAGAGTGTGTGTGTGTGTGTGTGTGTGAAGGGAGGTTGTCTACAGACAAAATGGATGTTGAATCCTCATTGAAGGCAGGGGTTCCTCAGACAAGGTGGTGGGAGGAAGAGCAGGTGGGGGCAGGCCTTCCAGGTACAAGGCCCACAGGCCCACGGGCTCTGTGGGCAGAGAGGAGAAATTGTAAATATTCAGAGCCTGTAAAACCTCAAGTGCGAAGGAAGCGGAGTTGAAGGTGTGATACAGAGCTCTGTGAGAGAGCCTATCCTGAGGGGAGACGGGAGCCACAAAACAGCTAAACCCGGCAACAGCCAAGAATTGGCTTTCTCACACCTGCCCCCACACGCAGGAGAGCTGGGGGGAAAGTCACCACAGCCACACCCCAGGGTGCTTTGGTGCCACAGATCTTCAGAAGAAGGTGGGTGTTGCTGGTGAAAGCAGTCTGGAGGTGGTAGGTACGTGAGTGTGTGGTAAATTCTCCTGTCTCAGCAACATTTGAGGTGTGTTTTTCCCCTAGGTGGCCGTTACCGATGTCGCTACACATCAAGGTCACGGCGGGGTACTTGAGGTTCCTGCAGACTGTAAGAGGGCGCGCACTGGTCGGGGGCTGAGACCTCTGGTCTCCTTCAGGTGGCACCATTCACTACCTTGAGTGACACCTTGGCAAGTTGAAAGCTTTTTCAGTTTCCAAAGAGCTGCTTTAGAATAAAGTGTTAGTCACTCAGCCGTGTCTGACTCTTTGTGACCCCACTGACCGTAGCCTACCAGGCTCCTCTGTCCGTGGGATTTCCCAGGCAAGAATACTGGAGTGGGTTGCCATTTCCTTCTCCAGGCAATATTCCCCACCCAGGGATTGAACTCGTGTCTCTTGCATCTCCTGCATTGCAGGCAGATTCTTGACTGTCTGAGCCACCGGAAAACCCGAAATAAAGTAAATCTGACAATAATTTCAGGAAACCTTCTTCTCAGAAAGTCTATTTGGAAACCTAAAATTAGCACCAATACTCCAGAAAATAAGGTCCACTGGTTTTCGGAAGCGCCTCCCTACCTTGCCCAGTCTCGGGTAGACAGCAGTCCTTCTGGGACTCTGCTCCCTTAACCAGTATCACCTGGGAACTCGCGAGAAATGCAAATTACTAGGCTGTACTCCAAACTTACTGAATCAGAAACTCTGGGGGCGGCACCGAGAAGTCTTGTTTTTGCGCTTCCTTCCAGGCGTTTTTGGTGATCGCTAAAGGTTGATAGCCACAGATACCGGGTAAATTTAATGAGAATTTGCTGCACCGGTAACGGGAAAAATGCACGCGCTCTTTTTTCAGCTCTACCAGCTGCAGCTTCGCAGTAGAATCAGGAGAGGGCGCCCACGGACCTGTCTTTGCCTCGCTCCTAGCAGAGCCTCACGACCGGGTAAGCCCTGGAACAGAGACTTCTGATGCAGAAGTGAATGACAAACATACGAAAAAAAGACTTCAAAAGACCGTGGTATCAAAGTGGCAGTTAAAGAGAAGGCAGCGCTCAGAGGCGCAGCTGCAAAGGGCAGCGGCGGCGGCTACATCAGCATCCGAAAATTCCGGAAGCATCTCGAGTTGAAGCTTTTTTTCTCCCCCCCTGCAGCATTTCTTCGAGCCCTTTTCTTTGATACTCGTGAGATTTCCGACTTTTCTTTGTTCTTTGTATCTCTCCCCCGCCCCCCACCCCTACACCTTAGGTTTTAGCGCCGGCAAGCTCCCGGCCTGGCCTCAAAGGCGTTGTATCTGCCCGCTGCACAGCCATTTCGGTTCGGCATTGTTTCTGCAGCCCTCTGCGGGGTTCACGGCCAAGTGTGAGAGGGAATGCCCCTACCCCCACATGCCACTTCCTCATCCAGACCCGCCACCTTTAGTCGGAGACCACTTTTGATCTCTAGCTTTGCATTGGCGTCCCCGCCTGCCTCTTTTTTCCTGTACTTCAGCTCCTAGAGTCCTCATTGTTGTGTCTCTCACAGCAACCCCCGGTTTTGAGAGGGAGGAGGTGTGGCCAGCGCTAAACACAGCCCTGAACACTGGGGTGTAGCGGGGTAAGAACGAGAAGGTCTCCCTCCAGGCTTCCCTTTGGCTCCCCCTGGCACCTGCATAGCGGTCCTTTGCACTCACGTCAGGTGGTGTCAGGGGATGGTTTTTGCTTAACTATCCTCCAAAGAGAAATAGTTTATCTCCGGAAAAGAAGTCATTTGTCAGAGGCCTTATTATGGTGTTTGTGCTATTAAGTGGTTTAGAAACTTTTCTGCAGCCCTGTCCTGTAAATCTCATCCCAACACAAAAGTTTGCCTTTTCCAAAATAGTATAAAATTCAAAATAATGAGGCTTTATTCATCTTTTTATAAGACAGTTTTTAAAGAGAAGTTTTAGATTTACAACAAAATTGAGAGGAAGATATAGAAATTTCTCCCTTACCACCCCCCACCCCCACCATAGCCTCTGATTATTAACATCACTCCCTAGAGTGAAGTCCATAGTTTATCTTAGAGTTTACTTTTAGTGTTTTACATTCTATGAGTCTTGACAAATGTATAATGACATGTAATCTGACATTATAGTAGCCTACAGAATAGCTTCACTGTTCTAAAATCCTGTCTGTTCTGCCTATTCATCTCCCTCCTTTCCCATCCTTGGTAACCAACCACTAATTTTTTTAATGTCTATAGTTTCTCCTTTTCCAGAATGTCATATAGTTGGAATCATACAGCATGTAACCTTTCAGCCTGGCTTCTTTCACTTTGAAATATGCATCTAAGATTCTCCCATGTCTTTCCTTGATTAGTTTTTAAATGTTCAAGGCATCTCCTACTTGTAGGGGAGCAAGGAAGATGATCGCGTAGGAATTGGTGCTAGGAATAAAATGCCTGTAGATGTAAGGGAGACAAATGTTCTAACTTTAAGACTACATGGGTACCACTTCTCAGTTTACCCTGAGGTACTCAAAATCTATTCTCAGCAACAAATTCAAATGGAAAATGCCCTGCTACTCCCTATGAGAGGAGGAAAGATGGGAAAAGGAAGGGCGAAATATTTTAAGGCATGGCTCTGTGATGACAGATTTCAGGCAGTGAACTCGTATGATGGTTTGCTCCCTCGGGCCAGGTTGCGCTTCAGTTTGCAGTGAATATATACTTGAATGATAGTATAAACTGCATGGTTATTGTCTTCATTTTAGAAGAATAAGAAAGAAAATATAGAAGACGTATGTGTACTCCACAGCTGTTCTTGATTTGTCATTATGATATAATTGAGGTTTTTTCCTTGTGGTTTTATTTGTTTTTGTTTTTTTCCAGTGCTTGACAAAGATTCTTTCCTTGACCAAACTCGAATCAGGCTCCTTTTAGCTCTTTTCCAACTAGGCCTTGACTTTTGGACTTCCCTGTTTGTCTCTGTATTGTCCAATTTTACCAAGAATCTTCAGTCAGTTTAACAAGAGTCCCCCACCCTTAATATCTGATCAGCCTCAGAGTCTAATTAAGTTCTTCATCTTTCACCATCACCCTGGGTTCTGATCACCCTGGTTGCCTTCAGCAAGAATCCTGGGGGGTCAGTTTACCAGAACCTTCTTTTACTCCTGGTGTTTCCTCTTAGCAATTTTCTATCCACTGACCTCACCCTGTTTCTCCACCATAAATCTCCACTTTTTCTTGTTGTATTTGGAGTTAAGTCAGTCTTTCTCTTCCACTGTGGAACCCCATTGCAGAGGTCCCTCAACCCTCAAATAAAGTCTGCCTTAAATGTCTCTAAGAAATGTCATGAATAAGTTTTTTTCCTTTAACATCCCTCCGAATGGACTGAAATCTGAAGCTGCCCCATCATTTTCTGAATTACTTTACCCCTGTTTGATTTTCATTTCTAGAAACTGGAGATTAAGATCCTTTCTTTTCACCTCCTGCCAATGAACCAGTGCTTACTGCTGCAACCCCTGGGGAGTGCCTGACATATAGTGGGGGCTCAAGAAATTTTAGATGAATAAATAGACAGCCCCAAAGCCTGTTCTCTTTCTATTGTAGCAACTTCCTTTTGCATCTTGGTTCTTATCTCATGGCAATTTCCTTTCTGGGCAAAGATGGGGGTTCTTCCTCTTCAATAATCACCTAGGGCTTAAATCTCCTCCTGGAAATTATATGCTGCTTGCTCAAGACACAGATGGCTTGTGCTGTGCAGCTCTCAGCACACCTCTCTGTCCTTGTGTTTGTTCATTTGCTCAGTTGTGTCCGATTCTTCATGATCTCATGGACTGCAGCAAGCCGGGCTTCCCTGTCCTTCACCACCTCCCAGAGTTTGCTCAAACTCAAGTCCATTGAATCAATGATGCCATCCAACCATCTCATCCTCCATTACCCCCTTCTCCTCCTGCCCCCAATCTTTCCCAGCATCAGGGTCTTTTCCAGGGAGTTGGTTCTTGCCATCAGGTGGTCAAAGTACTGGAGTTTCAGCTTCAGCATCAGTCCTTCCAATGAATATTCGGGTTGATTTCCTTTAGGACTGACTGGTTTGATCTCCTTACTGTTCTAGGGACTCTCAAGAGTCTTCTCCAGCTCCACAATTTGCAATCATCATTCTTCGATGCTCAGCCTTCTTTATGGTCCAGCTCTCACATCTGTACATGACTACTGGATAAACCATGGCCTTGACTATATAGACCTTTGTTGGCAAAGTGATGTCTCTGCTTTCTAATATGCTGTCTAGGTTGGTCAAAGCTTTTCTTCCAAGAAACAATGTCTTTTAATTTCATGGCTTCAGTCCCCATCTGAAGTGATTTTGGAGCCCCCCAAAATAGTCTGTCACTGTTTCCATTGCTTCCCCATCTATTTGCATTGAAGTGATGGGACTGGATGCCATGATCTTAGTTTTCTGAATGTTGAGTTTTAAGCCCACTTTTTCACTCTCCTCTTTCACTTTCATCAAGAGGCTCTTTAGTTCTTTGCTTTCTGCCATAAGGGTGGTGTCATCTGCATATCTGAGGTTATTGATATTTCTCTTGGCAATCTTGATTCCAGCTTGTGCTTCATCTAGCTCAGCATTTAGCATGATGTACTCTGCATACAAGTTAAATAAGCAGGGTGATGGTTTACAGCCTTGACATATTCCTTTCCTGATTTGGAACCAGTCTGTTGTTCAATGTCCAGTTCTAACTATTGCTTCTTGACCTGCATACAGATTTCTTAGAAGACAGGTCAGGTGGTATGGTATTCCCATATCTTGAAGAATTTTCCACAGAGTGTTGTGATCCACACAGTCAAAGGCTTTGGCACGGTCAATAAAACAAAAATAGATGTTTTTCTGGAACCTCTTGCTTTTTTGATGATCCAGCGGATGTTGGCAGTTTGATCTCTGCTTCTTCTGCCTTTTCTAAATCCAGCTTGAACATCTGGAAGTTCATGGTTCACGTATTGCTGAAGCCTGGCTTGGAGAATTTTGAGCATTACTTTACTAGCGTGTGAGATGAATGCAATTGTGTGGTAGTTTGAACATTCTTTGGCATTGCCTTTCTTTGGGATTGGAATGAAAATTGACCTTTGGCCACAGGCCTTCAGTCCTATGGCCACTGCTGAGTTTTCCAAATTTGCTGGCATATTGAGTGCAGCACTTTCACAGCATCATCTTTTAGGATTTGAACTAGCACAACTGGAATTCCATCACCTCCTTAGCTTTGTTTGTAGTGATGCTTCATAAGGCCCACTTGACTTCTCATTCCAGGATGTGTGGCTCTAGGTGAGTGATCACACCATTGTGGTTATCTGGGTCATGAAGATCTTTTTTTGTATAGTTCTGTGTATTCTTGCTACCTCTTCTTAATATCTTCTGCTTCTGTTAGGTCCATACCATTTCTGTCCTTTATTGTACTCATCTTTGCACAAATGTTCTCTTGGTATTTCTAATTTTCTTGAAGAAATCTCTAGTCTTTCCCATTCTATTGTTGTCCTCTATTTCTTTGCATTGGTCATTATATCTTTATGATAAAATGGTGTGTGTGTGTGTGCGTGTGAGTCACTCAGTCTTGTCTGACTCTTTTGTGACCCCCGTGGACTGTAGCCCACTAGGCTCCTCTGTCCATGGAATTCTCCAGGCAAGGATACTGGAGTGCATTGCCATTTCCTCTTACAGGGACTCTTTTTGGCTCAGGGATTGAACTCAGGTCTCCTGCATTGCAGGCAGATTCTTTGCCATCTGAGCCATCAGGGAAGCCCATAATAAACTGGTAATAGTAACTAAAATGTTTCTCTGAGTTCTGTGAGCTGTTCTGGCAAATTACTCAACCCAAGAAGGGGTTTATGGGAAGCCCTAGTTTACAGCCTGTTGGTCAGAAGTATGGGACGCCTGGACTTGCAATTGGTGTCTGAAGTGGTGGTGGGCCTGGGGGTGGGTGCAGTCTTATGGGACTGAGCCCTTAACCTGTGAGGTCCACACTGACTCTGGCTGTTAGTATCAGAATTAAACTGTGAGACGTCCAGCTGAGCTCTGCAGAGTTGGAGAATCGATTGATGGGACTTCTCTCTCCACCAAGACACACACACACACACACGTACACCACACACACACACACCACACATGGCAAGTGGTGAGTAGGGGAACAGCTTTCCTTTCTGTGACCATGACTGACACACTCTAAAGAGATGATCAGAGTGTCCAAAAAGAAATACCCTGACTGGCAGGGACTTCTAGGTACCTAATGTATCTATTCTATTCCCCTTTTACTTAATAATTTATTCAGAGTAGCAATGAATCCAAACACATTTTCTGTATACAGACCTTGCAACTAGGTGTGACCACATGAGTAGGTTTTGGCCCATGAGTTTTATGTGAAAGTGTTGGGTGATAATTCTGGAAAGCCTTTGTAGAAGGGGAAGAGGGTGCCCTTCTTCATCTTTCCTGCTGTTTGGGATGTGCTTGTGATGGCTGCAGCTATAACAGCCATTTATGGGCCATGAGGCCGAGGTCCTCAGCCTAGAGGCTGAATGGAAAGCTGAATCTGGGTCTCTGAATGCCATAAAACAGCTTAGCAGCTTTGGTCTGCCAACCTCTGGCTTTTGCCAGGGCTCTTTTTGATTTTCTGTCTCACACAGCTGAAGCTAACCCAACTCATCTGGTATATAATTTATTCTTTTGGGAGCATAAGCACACACAAAACGACTGGGTGAATTTAGGCCAGGTCTCAAAATCAAACCTCAGATGGACTGTCTAGCCTGCTTGGGGCATCTGCACATCCCCAGCAGGTGGAAACCTTTGCCCTCCCCCTTGTCTTTGTTTCTGTGTGTCCTCCTCCCTCCTGCTTTCCCTCTGGGTGGCTCCTGATGCCTCTCCCTCCCACTCTCATTTCTTCTAAACTTCACTTCTATTTGCCCTCCTGTCTGTCACTGACCCTCTGCCCACTTATTTCCCCATTGAGCTCTTCCTGATGGTCTACAATGCTTCAGTACTCACATGTAGAAACAGCATGAAGAGTGAGAGAGACTTCCATAAATCCTGCTAACAGGAGTGTTTTCTTCTTTGTCAGCCCACAGCACCTGCATTTTTACATGAACTCTATATTTAAGGTCACTGCATCACACCTCTGGGGTGGACACTTCCTGTGACTGCTGGCCATTTGGAATGTCCTGAGGAAGGCGGGTGGGTGACTTTTCTTGCTGGTCTGCTGATTTACAAGGGAAGCCATTCTGCAGGTGTCTTAAAGAGGCCATAAACTGGGGAAAGCCACGGGCACCTGGCTGTGCACGCTGTCAGCACGAATCCTGGCATCTCAGCCTCACCCTGGGGACGTTTCATCTCCCAAAGCTAACTTTAATTACCAGCTTAATTAAATCTCTTAGAGGTGATCTCATCAGAATGCGGGTGAACACCATAGCATGACCCCAGTGCTCAAGGTTACAATTGCCTTGTTAGACCTCACACAGGGGAGTTTGGGGTTGAGGAATGTGTCTCAAAATGTTCGCACATACAGGGCTGTATTTTAATTAACCTTCAATTCCAGGCAAGGATGTGACAGCCCACTTGAAGAGCATCTGTTTGCTGGCGTGGGAGAAATTCAGGGGCTCTCTTTTAAGCTGGCCAGGGTTTCTCAACCTGGGTGCTTGGAAACTGGCCACGCAGCAGCAATCTTTCTGTCTCTTCGCACAAAGGTGGCCCAAATTGCTATTGTTTCTATGACAACTGATGGCTTTTTCTTTTTTTCTTTCTCATTTTCTAAAAGTACCTGTATAATGGACAGCAGCATATGGAAAAAATTTGTGAGGGAGAGACTAGCCTGGTAGATTGCAGAAGCAAACACACGCAGCGATTTTATTGTCTGTCCTGGCTCTTTGTCTCGGCCTCCTGTTCCCGTGTTCGCCATGCAAGTCACATAGAAGTAGGAATAATAGCTGCTAGGCTGAATGAAGAGCGACCCCAGCAATTTGTATGCAGTCTCATGTGAACTCTTGGATTTGGGAAGGCAGTTTTGCCTCCTTTTTTTTTTTTTTTTAAAAAAAGAAAAAAACTCTGCTGTTCAGCTTCTTGTGCTTAATGAGTCTGTTCAGAAGGGAAAACTAGCAAATAACCAAACAGGAGTTCTGCCCTTTAAGCAATTGCTTTCTAGGTTCTTTATCAGAATATCATTGGGCTGTAAAGGTGAGTAAGGATTTCTATCTTTGTAATCTATGGTGCCTACATCAAACAAACCAGACTCCCCATGTGGTTGCTTTAGCATTTACCATCCTGTGCCATAAAATGAGGAGACTGTAGGAAAAATTAACTTTCTGAGGATAATAATTACCTAACTGGTTAACTAGCTGTGGTCAGTGGTTTGCAGTCTGAGGGCTGAATATCTTTGGAAAGACCTTAACATCAGTGTGAGGCTCTATCTATTAGAAGAACGGCGCTGTCCACTGTGGGAATAAACACAGTGGCTGCCACAGACTGGTAATTTTGTTTTTCAGCTGTGTAGAGATGCTGTTTCAAACAGTGAAATGCAAATTCACTCTAAAAAGTGAAATGCAAATTCACTCTAAAAGCTCCTATCAGTAGGAGCTTCGGTCATTATTTTCTCAATTAACTGGTACAAAACAAACACCTGCCATAGTGGGAGAGGACTCTAGGCATTTAAAAATATTAGACAAGGGGTCTTGTAGGCAAAGTGTTTGGGGGAACTACTCTGTTTAGTTTTCCCAGCTGGGTGCAGAAAACTCAGGAACCAGGGACGTTTTGGAGGCTTTTGGGGCATCAAACATCTGAAGAGGTGTTTAGAGTTGCAAAAATTGTCTGGGCAGCCAATGCAGAGATCATTCTGTGGAAAGATTTAGGAACAGAAAGGTTAAATCTTGGGTTTGAGATCAAACAGTCAGAGGGTGGATTCTTGTATCAGAGTCTTGTATCATAGTCAGTGATGTAAACTTGAATTCAGGGGATGAAAGGAGTTTGGTTGGGGAGAGAGAGAACTCAGGTCTTGAAGGGGCTTGCCTTAGACCATCTCTCTTGAGTCCTTTCAGTTGTGATATTCCGAGGCTTTGCCCTGTAGAGCAAGTGGCTTGAAACTGTAAGCTGTTTTCAGAAGCTGAAAGGACAGGAATAAATGCAAAGTTACCTGGGCAAGTTACCCAGGTGAATGGCAACTGCTTAGAAGACTTCATGCCTTTGGAGCCCTCTGGGCCCTTTCATGCAGTCAGAGCTGTCTACTTAGACTGTCAGGTCTCCAAGTTCTTTCTGACTCAGTTTCCTCCTCCTAGTGCTGAGTGGGGTTACCTTAAACAGAGCGTAAGTACTGATTGGAGTTACTGTGTGTCCAAACTACGGCACTGCCACAGAGCAGCTGTGTGATTATGTTTCAGCTGGCTCCTGAAAAATTCAAGCTGTAAGAATCATTTATTGTAAGTTCTGCAGTATAAATGAGTTAGTGGAGGTAATGCCCTGAGTTGATTGGTGTTCACATAATAGGTACTTAGTAAGCAAGTGGCTTACAATAACTAAGTGTCAGGGGCCAGCGTGAGGAATCCCGCCTGTGACAAGATCATGCGGAAAGAAGCCTGGCAAATGCAAGGACGTGATCAGGTTTTAGGGGTTCCCCCTGAAATTTCCCGAACATCTACCCCCCCCAAAATAAGAATCTGCCGGCCTTTGTACTCTGCTTTTTCAGTCTTTTGATATTCTCTGGAAAAAGTCAATTCAAGGCTTTAGTCTTCTACATTTGAAAGGGATGTTTCAGTTAAACCCCCTCTGATAACTCTCTAACTTGCTTGTCTAACAGGTTCTCCAGACTTCTTACAGCTTGTGAACTGCTTACAGCCCCCAACCGCGAGAGGCACAAAGCTTAAAAGCATCTTAAAGAAAAACCTTTTCTGAAGAGTTAAAAATTACATTGGTGATGGTTTTCACTGTTGACTCAATGACTGCTGCCAGACCTCCATATTCTTTATCTTTTAGGCACCTGGGAGGATGTTAATCAATGTAAACGGGATATGAAAAGAGATATATAGTAGTTTTGATGTTAACAACACTAGACTTTTGAGTTAATTACTTTTCTTTGTTATATATCACTGCACTCCTCTTGTGTCCTTGCTATGTAAGAATGTAACTTTATTTAGT
Organism: Cephalophus harveyi; assembly: GCA_006410635.1. Classification (NCBI taxonomy): domain Eukaryota; kingdom Metazoa; phylum Chordata; class Mammalia; order Artiodactyla; family Bovidae; genus Cephalophus; species Cephalophus harveyi. The sequence goes on from SJYT01005833.1 coordinate 263,730, forward strand.
GCTTTCTGAGAGTGGCACCAGACTTTGGGAAGATCAACACAAATAAGTCTTCTGGTTGACAAACCCTTATCAGGAAAAAGGTTGTAAAATGTTAATTGGCTCTCTGGCTAGAAGACATGTAAATCACCTAAGACTTGTGTATACAATTAGGTATGCAGAGAAAAAAAGCCTGGTTTTGATAAGAGTCAGGGCTGCTGATGCCGCATAATTTTGTATTACCCATTGATCTCTATGTACAATCAAAGATATATAAGGAGATTCTAGACAATAGAAGATGGAATCAGTTGCTGGACTGGTTTCCCCCGTGTCTCCTCTTTATACTTTAATTTCAGGCTAAATTCCCATCTGGAGTGGGCGGCTCATCATGTCTACTTACCTGCCCTGGCTTTTAAGATCTGTGAGAGAGAGAGCCCAAGGTGGGGCACTCTCCGATATTCAAACAGGCGCCGGCGGCCTAATGTAGATGGTGCAAACTCCTTGTCCGGAGTTTTATTAGTTTAGCTCATAAACCAAGTTATTCAGCCTCTTTTCTCCACTTAATTTTCCTACTATACTATCTCTTTCTAATCTAATCTTATGTGATGTGATGTGAAGTCGCTCAGTCGTGTCCGACTCTTTGCGACCCCATGGACTGTAACCTATTAGGCTTCTCCATCCATGGGATTCTCCAGGCAAGAATACTGGAGTGGATTGCCATTTCCTTCTCCAGGGGATCTTCCCGACCCAGGGATCGAACCCGGGTCTCCCGCATTGGAGGCAGACGCTTTAACCTCTGAGCCACCAGGGTTAATAAATAAATAAATAAATAAGTTTTCCTCGCCAATGCCGTCCACCCTTCAAATCACCCTGGATCCACCGGGGCTGGACCCCGGCAACTAAGAATCTCCTTCTCCATCTGCAACCATTCAACCCACCCTTCCACAGTTAGTGAAGCCTCCCCAGCTCATTCCAGCCCACAGTGATCTCTTACTGTTCCGGACTTAGTCAACTTATTTGGCAATTAATCTCCTAATGTTCTACAATTTTTTGTGTGTGCACAGAAGTATTAATTATATCTTTCGTATCTTATATTTTTAGAAACAGCTTTCCTCTGCTTGCTTATATGATTTTGAGACTGCTGTGACTTCTCTATCCTTTAATCTCTAGTGCCTTTCACCGTGACAGTGTCTTGATAGTATATCAATAAGAGCTATTAGATTTAATAAATGCATTTCTAGTGTTGACTGATTGCATTTAGTAAATGCATTCCTAGACACAACTGAAGGGATCGTGTTTGGAACATGTAGACAGTCATCAGTGCAGGTTTTAAGGTATTCATTACAAAATATTACTACCCAGAATCTAAGCTCATGGTTATGAAAGAATTGATGGAATTGTGAATACCAAGCCTACCGGCACCCCAGTTCCCCAGCAGGGCCATTAGAACACTTCACATTAGTAATAACTTCCTGGCAGGGTAGTGTGGGCTCCCCATGAACAGTTCATTAGGGGGAGCAGGTTCATTACTACAAAGTGGTTGAGTTTAGAACAAGCTAAATAAGAAGATTAAAATCATTTCAAAGGAAACATTTCATGGGATATTAATACATTGGCTGTAAATAATGAAAGATAATGAGAGCATTAAATCCTACCAACAATATATTAACTGCAAGAGAACTAATTTGTAAATGAGTGCTTTGCTTCTCTCTAAGATGCATTTTCATTTGCTGAAAGGAATGCTGAGAATGGCTACTGAGGGGTCACCTTTGGTAAGATGTAAATGTAGCTTTTAATAGCTGAGTTCTTGTGGACTCACTGCAGTGTTTGGGCTTGGAGTCTTTAGCAATGAAAAATAAATATCCTAGAGAAGAACAAAGCTACATTATTATTATTATTATTTTAAGAATTAATAACATTCTCTAAAAGAAGAAAAATTCACTGCATGCTTTCTCATAGTATATTTTTGTGTCATGTCCAGGAGTAGATTCCAAATGTAGGGATTTAACTGGCATTGTAGGTGAGTGGGTGGGGACAAAGGAGGCACTGGTGGTGGCAGTTTTCCAGGGTTTAACTTACCTTATCCCTTTCTTTTTATTGATTTATTTAGCTGTGCCATGTCTTACTTGTAGTATGCAAGATCTTCAATCTTCATTGCGGCATGCAAACTTTCAGTGGTAGCATGTGGGATTTAGTTCCCTGACCAGGTATTGAACCTAGCCCCCCGCATTGGGAGCATAGGGTCTTGGCCACTGGACCACCAGGGAAGTCCCTACCTCATCCCTTTCTGTAATGAGGTGGTACCCAGAGGGAACAGATGCTGAGGGGAGAGGAGCCGGGAGGGAGACACATAAGATCCCATACTCTTTTCTCTTGCCCCTAATTTGCTCTAGAAATCAACCCTTTGTGAAAGCTGAGGAATGGAATAGGGATAATGAAGGATTAACAGAGTGACAGAAAAATCTCTATTGTTCCATGTGGCTGGGCTTTGACAATATTATAAAATGAAAGTTTAAAGGCTGATCCCTGGAACTATCAAAAGAACAAGCATATTTTGTGAAATCTGGTATCAATGAGTTAGGGGAGGTTTGAGCTTTCTTTGATGTCTACCTGCCTTTTTTATTGACTTCAAATTTGAGTTGAATTAATATTACTTAGTCTGGCTCCTTGAATTTTTTGCTAAATATCCCCCAAATCTTTAATTTTATGGAAACAGACCTGGACACAGGAAGGTAGATTAGTGGTATACTAGGGTTACAAATTAGTATCAGAACCAAAAGCAGAATACAAAACTAGGTATGAGCAGTTATTTGCTTTAACTATTATCTGTTCTTTGTTGTCAGTGAAGAGCTTATTTTGTTGCTAGGATACGTCTGGTCACCGTTGAAGGGCATTGTTCTATCTACAATGAAGACACTTGTCTTGATTTATTGCTTTGGAGTCTTAGTAGTTACGTTATTTCTTTCTTCAATTCACAAAATTTTATAATTCATCATGCGTGTGTAGTCAGCCAGTACAAATTAGAAAGGTCCTATACACTACAGATTCTCTGCAGGACCCTCTTTAGTGATTGTTCTTAAATACTTATTTATTTTTGGCTGTGCTGGCTCATCGTTGCGGCACGGGCTTTTCCCTGGGTGCAGAGAGCAGGGCTACTCTCTCGTGGTGCACGGGCTTCTCACGGTGGTGGCTTCTCTGTGGCAGAGCTTGGGCTCAGGGCTTCCGTAGCTGTGGCACGTGGGCTCAGCAGTTGCGGCTCCCAGGCTCTAGAGCACAGACTTGATAGTTGTGGCTCACGGGCTTAATTGCTTGTGGCATGTGAGATCCTCCTGGATCAGGGATCAAACCTGTGTCTCCTGCACTGGCAGGCAGATTCTTTACCACTGAGCCACCAGGGAAGCCCGACAAATCCAGTTTTACTAAATCATGGCAAGGATAAAGCAACTGTTTCAAGTTCATAAAAAACCTCACATTTCTCTTATTTTTTTCTATGGTGTCCAGTAAATCCAGTATTTTTATTTCAATGTCAAATTGCATCTTTTGAATCACACACACCTCAATATGTAGTGATAAACTTAGAAATTCGGTAGTCTTTTTCTGAGTCAGCTCACTAACTTTCTAAATCTTAACTTTGTTCCTTTTCCCACAAGAATTGAGAAAGGAAAACTTCTAAAAACCAACACTTTGTTACACAGAAATTCTAATACTGATCTTTCTGAAATCAGATTTTATTGGAGTCTAATGAAACTCACTTTATGATTCTTAAAAGATGTTAACTGTTTTGTTTTCTATCTACCCTTTTGTTAGGGTAGGTTTTTTGTTTTTTTTTTTTCCTCCCTGTGAAGTGTAAAGACAGACTATTCCAAGCCTATAAAGGCATTAGTACCATTTAGAATCCAGAATGTGAAAGGTTCAAGGTAATTAACACAGTTAACAATTTGCTTCACAGCTTTTTTAAAATTGACATATCATAGACAGTTGTGCTGCTCCTCAGTTTGGTAACATTAATAAACAAATGCTTGTAATTTAAGAGTAATTATGAATCCATTCATGTGTGATTTTCTAATGAGTCAAGTAAAGAAATCAACAGTTGGGAGGCATTCTTTAGTTCTTAATTAGAAAACTAGCAGCAAGTTTAAGGTCTTAATCTTTCCTGTTGTCTTGCTCTTATGTAATGGTATGATAAAGTCATTGCAGTTAGAGAATGCTGCGTTTGACAGCACAGTTCTCGGAGCTATGAAATCCTTTTGTCTGTGACTTTCAGAAGCAATACTATTAATCATGAAGTACATTTGCATTGGGCAGAAATAAAATTCTCTGAGATCCTTGGATAGAAAGTGCCAAAGAAAATTATAGCATGTTCCATTTTCCAATGATTTTTGTGAGGGAGATAAGTATTATTGGACTCATTTTATATCTAGAGACATTTGATAATGTGACAGATTAACCCAAAGCCACACTGTAATTAAGAAAAGAACTTAGATATTGATACTTGATCCCCAAACGATCAGTAGAATAACCTACTGCTCAAACAAAGATGAGTTTATTACTTACTAAAATATGGCAAACACCACTTTGATGATGTCTAGGATCTAAGAGGGGAGAGATCAGAGGCAGAGATTCAAGCATTTGAAAATCTGATCGAAAGTAGATGGAATTTCCATAAGGGAATCTGATTGCAATCAAGCAAAGTTCAGTGTTTAGGACTGGTGAATCAAATGTTTACACACTTTACATTTTTTTTTAAAGAAAGATTTTATTTTTATTTTATTTTTAGCTACACTGATCTTCATTGCTGCGGCTCTCTCTAGTTGCAGTGTGAGGGCTTCTTCTTGCAGTGGCTTCTTTTGTTATGGAGCATGGGCTCTACGTGCTTAGGCTTCAGTAGTTGCAGTCCATGGGCTCCGTAGTTGTGGCTCACAGGCTCCAGAGTGTCCCCTACATTGGCAGGTGGATTCTTAGCCACTGGATCACCAGGGAAGCCCCCCTTTACTCTCTTACTTTCCTTGGCAAGAATTTTCTGTAGCAAACGGTAGAGGCACGTTGATATAGGAAACTTCGTTCTTAGTCCTGATAATTCAGCATGGATTAGGTTAGTTCAGAATTTATTCATCTGTCCACCCACCCATCCATTACCATTTACCCATCCACCAAGATTCATTAAGCACCTACTGTTTTCCCAGCATTATGATAAATACTAGGGATACCAAGATGAATGATAGGGATTTTGGTTTTGAGTAACTCATAGTCTAACAAGGAAGACAGGTATTTTAAGATATGATTATAATAACAAGTGTACAACAGAAGAGATAAGACAAATATCAGTCATTTCCAAGTTGTGAAGAGCTTCAAATTTAATGCTTAGGAGATCTGGCTTTATGTGGTAAGGTAAAGACTTTCAGCCTTGGCTGGACTTTAATGTCATGTGGCGATTAAAACAAAAAGAATGATGGCCCTACCCCAGATCAGTTAAAGTCAAAATATCTGGGACAGGGCCTGGACATTTACTGCCCTGGTAATTCTACTGTATAACCAGGGTTGAAGAACCCTGCTAATGTGATTAGGGCATCATCAAGGTTTTCAGTGAAGGCAATGACAAGCTTTCAAGTGTATACAAATGATGTGATAGTAGTGAGACTGAAGCAGCTGGATACAGAGAACAGATGATTCTTAAGGTGGAGGCTGAGTTCAGGCAGGGGCAAGGGCTGCAGAAGAGGACAAATTCAAGAGAAATTCTGGAGTTATATTTGGTCCTCCTCTGATTAACAACATCAGCCCTTCATTTTTACCACAGCATTGAACAAGAATACATAGTAAGTTCTCAAAAATGCATTAGCTGAATTAAACATTGAAACTATTTGATATCTCCTATGTCAACTACAGCATGGAAGTGAAAGTGTTAGTCTTGCAGTTGTGTCTGACTCTTTGCGACCCCATGGACTATAGCCTACCAGGCTTCTCTGTCCATGGAGTTCTCCAGGCAAGAACTTTGGAGTGGGTAGCCATTCCCTTCTCCAGGGGATCTTCCTGACCCAGGGACTGAATCCAGGTCTCTTTCATTGCAGGCAGATTCTTTACCATCTGACACACCTGGGAAGCCTGCTAAGGCATAGGAAGGGGCAAAATCAGTTCGTTGTGGTTTTGTGGAAAGAGTGTGGGACTTGGGAGTTAAGTTCCTGGGCTTGGATCTTGACTTTGCTTTTGATGTCCAGGAAACAGGAATGAAGCCAAATGAACCTCAAACATTTTCCCACCACTTCCAACCTCACAAGCCTGAAAGCCTTCAAGGTATCAAAGAGAGAAAGATCCACCTCCTGAGAACATGGGAGGACTGAAGTGATTCGTCTCACTGAAAGGAGCTGAACTGCCCTAGGACTCGGTACAATGGAAACCAGGGTTTCCTCTCAGTAATTTTCCCAGGGATGATCTATGAACAGATGAGATCATAGCTGTGAAAGAATGTTGAGCAGAAGATAGGTAACGAACTGGAAGTGCCCTAAGCCAGTGTTCAAAGAATCCCTGTGATGGGGGCCTGAAGGCTGCTACTGCTACTCCAGAAATTTCAGAGAAGTCTCCCCTAAAGTCTAGATCCTTGGGCCCTCAGCCCTCGTCCTTGATCTCATAGCTCTTGTCCTTTGTATTATCTGTGTTGCCCATGCCCCTTAGTTCAAGGGTGGCAGGCAGTGTTTCAGATGGGCAGAGCGCTGCAGAGCTAAGTGACCCCTTATGATGTGCCAGATTGTTGCATGGTGTCTTGCATTATTTGGTCCTCACAACCTAAAGAACCATAGCTAACACAGAAATCCTGCAGTCTTCTTCTACTGATCATAGCATGACATAGTATGATGCCCACCCCCCATGGAATAAACTAGCAAATCCCCTACCCAACAGTAGGAGAGAGAGCCATAAAAGAATTTCTTTGGCCCTCATAATAATCCAATAAATCACCTACTATTGTTATAACCATTCTACAGATGAGTAAAAATGAGAGATTTCTCTCTACTCTCTAGTTTTTGCCTTGGAGATGGTTAGATAGCATCACTGACACAACTGATATGGATTTGAGAAAACTCCAGGAGGTAGTGGAGGACAGAGGAGCCTGGCGTGCCACAGTCCATGGGGTCGTAAAAAGTCACATGTGACTTAGCAACTAAACAACAGCTATAGGTTCCTGCTCTTCTTGATACCATTTCAGGCCTTACCCTGTTTATTTATTTATTTAGGTATCCTGCCCAGATTATGAAAATTTCACCCCCCAGTGAAATTTTCTGGAGTATGTGTGTGTACTCATTCATTCAATTGTGTCCAACTCTCTGTGGCCCCATGTATTTAGCCTGCTAGGCTCCTGTGTCCATGAATTTTCCAGGCAAGAATACGGGAGTGGGTTGCCATTTCCTCCTCCAGGGTATCTTCCCAACTCAGGGATCAAACCCCTGTCTCTTGCATCTCCTGCATGAGCAGGTCAACCCTTTACTAGTCAGTCAGTTCAGTCGCTCAGGTGTGTCCAACTCTTTGCGACGTTATGGACTGCAGCACACCAGGCTTCCCTGTCCATCACCAATTCCTGGAGCTTGCTCAAACTTGTCCATTGAGTCGGTGATGCCATCCAACCATCTCATCCTCTGTCGTCCCCTTCTCCTGCCTACAATCTTTCCCAGCATCACAGTCTTTTCCAGTGAGTCAGTTCTTCACATCAGGTGGCCAAAGTATTAGAGTTTCAGCTTCAGCATCAGTCCTTCCACTGAATATTCAGGACTGATTTCCTTTAGGATTGACTAGTTTGATTTCCTTGCAGTCCAGGGAACTCTCAATGGTCTTCTCCACCGCCAGAGTTCAAAAGCATCAATTCTTCAGAGCTCAGCTTTCTTTTTAGTCCAACTCTTGCATCCAAACATGACTGCTGGAAAAACCATAGATTTGACTAGAGGGACCTTTGTCAGCAAAGTAATGTCTCTGCTTTTTAATATGCTGTCTAGTGTTGTCATAGCTTTTCTTCCTAGAAGCAAGTGTCTTTTAATTTCATGGCTGCAGTCACCATCTGCAGTGATTTTGGAGCCCAGAAAAATAAAGTCTGTCACTTTTTCCATTGTTTCTCCATCTATTTGCCATTAAGTGCCAGTAGTGCCATCTATAGTCTTTCAGCAGCCTTTCTAAAGCTCTTCCTGCTCTATAGACTTAGACAAACTACTTCACAGTTTTCTAAATGTTCACAACTCCTCTTTACTTAAAATAGTTTGCTCACTCTACTTAGGGAGCTCAGGATGTTTTGCTTCTTTCCTCCACACGGTTTCCCTACCTCTGCTATTCCTTCATCAGGACTTGGCCTAACCTAAAAGCTAGTCCAAGGTCACCATGACTAACACAATGTCTTGGCATCTGAACCTCCTCAATAACAGTATTAATACATCCTGTAGCGCTCAACACGATGTCAGGCAGTCATACCTCCAGAAGGCAGTCATACAAGTGTTTGTAGAGTGATGGTTGATTTTTATGTGTCAGCTGGACTGGGCAATAGGGTGCACAGATATTTGGTCAGACATTATTTTTGTGTGACTGTCAGGCTGGCTTTGGATGAGATTAACATTTGAATTGGTTGAGAAAGCAGATTACTCTCCCTAATGTGGGTGACCTTCATCCGGTCAGTTGAAGGCCTAAATAGAACAAAAAGGCTGAATAGGAGAGAATTCCTTTTTGCCTGACTGTTGCTGATTGGTGTCAGTGTTGGTTTTTTTCCTACCTTTGAATTCAAACAGAAATAGCAGCTCTTCCTGAATCTCCAGCCTGCGGGCCTTCAGACTGGAGCCAGGCCACTCAGTCTCCTGGGTCTCTGCCTCCTGCAGACTGGCTCATACAATCATCAGCCAACATAACGGTATTTCTTATTTTCTTTCTACACACACACACACATACACACATCCTATTCTGTTTCTCTGGAAAAACCTGACTAATACATTGTAGCATTAGTATTTCCCACTTTTATGGCTTCTTCACACTGATGTGGAGAAAATTTACTAGCTAACTTTATGGGGCTGTTAACACTATGTCTTGCCATGGTCAATAGCAGAAGGTTACAGAATTCATGCTTTTGCTATTAGTCTTTGGCTTCAGATTAGTGATCCCTGGGTCGGGAAGATCCCCTGGAGAAGGAAATGGCAACCCACTCCAGTATTCTTGCCTGGAGAATCCCATGGACAGAGGAGCTTGGTAGGCTACAGTCCACGGGGTCACAAAGAGTTGGACATGACTGAGTGACTTCACTTCACTTCACTTCAGATTAGTACTCTTGGTTTTGAGGCACAGAAATCCAACTTTATTTTAAGCAAAAAGATACATTTATTGGCTTAAGACATTCAAAAAAGACTTGAATGGTTCTCATTTTGACTGGCTCTCTTTGCATGATTGAAAAAAATAGCTGTCCACAGACACCATGTTTTATATCTAATGACTTCTCTCCCCAGTGAAGGACTCCCTATTGTACATGGAAAGAGTCTGGAAAAAGACTTGAATTTGCCCAGATTGGGGTAGGTACCCACTCAAGTTCCAATTAATCATGTCTAAGGAAATGGGCTCTAATAAGAAAATGACAGCTATAAAACTTCCATTTCTAGCTATCTGAGACAGAGTAGTCCTCTGGACCTTAATCACATAACTCATTATCCTTGCAGGATGGAGGGGTGGCACCCAGTGACCACATCACCCAGATCTACTATTGCATGAGTTGTAGGAGGGAGAAATCACCTGGACACCTTTACGATGTCAAGTCATTTGTTCAGGATTATGGCTTGAATTTATTGTCCTCTTTCTCCTGAGCCTCTTGATATTTATCTTGTCATGCCTCAGGCCCCAGTTTACTGCAGTCCTTCAGAAGTCCCAGGCTCTGTATACAACCATTGTTATTCTAAGGACATACTGTTGATCTCAAATCTTGCAACTTCTCTCCTGCTGCTAAGTCGCTTCAGTCGTGTCCAACTCTGTGCGACCCCAGAGACGGCAGCCTACCAGGCTCCTCCGTCCCTGGGATTCTCCAGGCAAGAACACTGGAATGGGTTGCCATTTCCTTCTCCAATGCATGAGAGTGAAAAGTGAAAGTGAAAGTCGCTCAGTCGTGCGGCTCTTAGCGACCCCATGGACTGCAGCCTACCAGGCTCCTCCGTCCGTGGGAGTTTCCAGGCAAGTGTACTGGAGCGGGGTGCCATTGCCTTCTCCAACTTCCCTCCTAGTCCTCTAATTTTGTGTCCTCTGGAACTCCTGATCTGTGATCAGCAGACTCTGCTTGTAGAGGAGCATTCCTTTTGTCTCCATGTCTTCCCTGAAACTTAGTTTGCCCCCTTCTAACAGTTTTCCCTGCCGCCCTTCCTAGTGGGGGCTGCTTTTTTTTATTCTTCTCTCGCCCCATGACAGGAGGTGAGCACCCTCCTTACTTCTCATGGTCACATTTAAATGACTTTTTCTTTCTCATTCAAAGCCCTACGCTCGTTTTACCTTATGACATTTTGCTTCACCACCCACTAACCCTTTCTGAAGCTGTCTTTTATAACATCTTGATCAATCTCATTTACTGAAGACTAACTTCTTGATCAATTGCTTCCACTGCCATTTCTACTCCTTCCTATCTTTCTTCTCTCCAGACATAGTGCATAAGCATTTACTTCCTCATCTTCACTGTCATCACCCAAAACAATTTCTCTTGTCAGGACCTTGACAGTAGTTTCCCAAATGGCCTCTCTAAAGTCAGTTTATTTTCCCCAACAGCTACAGTAGTCTTTTAAAAATGAAAATCAAGTCATGTCACCATTCAGCCTCCAACAGGCAGACCTAAAATCTCTCAATGGCCATGAATACTTCTTAAAAGAAACTCCTTGCCATAGGCTTCAAAGCCCTGGATGGTTTGACTCCTACTAATTTCCCCAGCTTCAACCCATAGTATATATCCACGAACCACCACCTCCCAGCCACATTACTCTTATTTGCTCTCAAAAAGACAAGTTTTTGTATTTCTAGGACCTTAGCACATGCTATCGCTTCTGTCTGGAATTCTATTTCCACTGAAGTTATCCCACTATCTCTTCATGGGGTTGGTCACTTCTCGTCTTTTCTGTCTAAATTGCAATGTCATTCCCCAGAGAGGCTTGCCTTGGCCAGTCTGTTGAAAGTGGCTGTGACTTTTTCCTCCTGTCACTAGCATCTGTTACCTTGGCTTGTTTATACACTTTATAGCAAAACACCCACAATCTCTGACTAAATTAATATAAAATCCATGAGGGAAGATATCATCTTTCTATTTTCAGTTCTGCAGTACCTATCCAAGCCCAAGAAGCAGAATGTGCTACATGAACATGTGTTAAACGAATAATATTTATTGTATACCTACCATGGTCCTTTTAGTTAAGACTCTTTATCCTACATCCTCTGAGGACAGAGCCCAATGTTAGGTACATAGCCAGACACAAATAAAGTGGTTTTTGTGTTGCACATTATAGGAACTTGGACAGATCTTTTTACCTTTCTGGAACTCATCTACTTTGTAAATGGAGAGGGTTCAATGTAAAAGAGAGAACAGCCTTTTATTCCTTCCACATGTTTTTCGTCACAGTACATCCCCATTAGTAATTTCTCTCTACTGGGGAATCGTTCAGTGGATTCTCCAACCCTTTGCCTTAAAATGAAAGGACTCTCAATTATCTCTCATAGCTTCCAGAACATTTATGCAACATTTATGATACCTTCTTTCACACAAAGTAGTTGTGTAAATCATCCTACAACCATTTGGGGGATATTTGGTCACCCTTTCAATGGCAGAAGCATAAAATATAAGTGAATTACTTTTACAACACTTCTTTATTAAGCACATTATTTATTGAGTGATCTTTGTGTGCTGGATATTCTGCTCGGCTCCTGAGAAAGGATGGTGAACAAAAGCAGATCTGGAGCTTTCTCCTACGGAGCTTTGGGGCGGGCAGGTGAGACAGACTTTGAACAAATGCATGTGTTAGTGGACGTGTAATTATAAGATAGCTAAATTCTTAAAGGAAGAATGAGTTTCTGTGAAGATGTGTGACAAAAGTTGACACAGACTAGGGTGGCAAAGAATCTTCTGGGAGAAAGCAATGCTGCAGCTGAAGCATAAAGGGTGCCTGAGCTGTTAACCTGTCTGGCAGTGGGAGTGAGGAGAGGAGGAAAGCATTTCAGGCAGAGGGGGTGGCATTTGCTAAGGCTCTGTGCTAAAGCTCTGGAACTCTAGGGCGAGCTCTAGAAACTGTAGGAAGGTATCAGTGGGGTTGGAGAGTAGAGAATGATGCAGAGGATGGTATTATTTTTTGAGGATGGTATTATTTAATGCTTGCAAGGTAGGCAGGAACCAGAAATGAAGGACCCTGTGGTCTACATGGAGGCTTTCAATCTTCAATTTATGATTTGCGGGAAGGCAATAGTGGTGTTTTTCATGGTGTTACCATCATCAGGTTTGATTTTGAGAGTGTTACCCAGGGTGCTATGTGGACAGTGTGCTGGAGGAGGGTTAGAGTATAGGCAGACCAGTTCAGTTCAGTTCAGTCACGCAGTTGTGTCTAATTCTTTGTGACCCCATGGACTGTAGCACGCCAAGCTTCCCTGTCCATTACCAACTTCCAGAGCTTCCTCAAACTCATGTCCATCAAGTTGGTGATGCCATCCAACCATCTCATCCTCTCTTGTCCCCTTCTCATCCTGCCTTCAGTCTTTCCAATGAGCCAGTTCTTCATATCAGGTGGCTGAAGTATTGGAGCTTCAGCTTCAGCATTAGTCCTTCCAATAAATATTTAGGACTAATTTCCTTTATGATTGACTGGTTTGATCTCCTTATAGTCCAAGGGACTCTCAAGAATCTTGTCTCAAGAGTTTAAAAGCATCAGTTCTTCAGAGCTCAGCTTTCTTTATGGCGCAACTCTTGCATCTGTACATGACTACTGGAAATACCATAGCTTTGACTAGATGGACCTATGTCAGCAAAGTAATATCTCTGCTTTTTAATATGCTGTCTAGGTTTGTCATAGCTTTTCTTCCCAGGAGCAAGAGTCTTTTAACTTCATGGCTGCAGTCACCATCTGCAGTGATGTTGGAGCCCAAGAAAATAAAGTCTGTCATTGTTTCCATTGTTTCCCCATCTATTTGCCATGAAAGGAGATCAATTAATAGTGGGCCATTTCAGAAGCCTTTGCAAGAGAAGATTGTAGCATGGGTTAGGAAAGCAGGCCTGGACAAGGTGCATTTGAGAAGGGTATATTTAAGCAAGGATGCTGGCTCGGTGCCATGCACTGAGGTGAACACTAGAGTAAGATTAGGTTTTGGGAGCAGGTCATGAGTTCGGTCTTGTGTAGACTGAGACCAAGATGCGTTTAAGCCATTCAGCTGTCAGTTACAGGATGGGAGTTAGACACCTTGTTTGCAGGCTGAGAGGAGGGGTTTGTCTTGAGAATCTTAGGGACTAGAACTGTTAGTCAAGGGCAAGGGTCTGGATGAAACTGCCTAGGAAGATAACAAAAGTAAGAAAAGAATGTGGTAGAGGGCACAGTCTTGAGGAGCTTTATCACAGGGTCTGTTAAAGGCAAAAAGAGCAAAGCAGGCAGAGATCAGAGAAGAATTTTACAGGTGTGAGTTTTAGTGAGTGGGAGGTGAGAAATGGAAACTGTGGGTTTAGACAGCTCTTTCAAGAGATTAGCTGTAAAGAGCAGCAGAGCAATTGAATACTGTAGAGTGATAAGAGAATTTTTTTTTTAAGATGGGATAATCTTGAGCATGTCTAATTATTGATGGGAAAGATTCAGTTGAAAGTGGGGAAGCTGATTTATGTAGAAAAGAGAAGGTTTCAGAGATTGAGAAGAAAAAGGGCTCCAAAGCGTGGAACTGGCCAGGGAGGAGGGCCAGGCAGGTGCACCGTCTCCTCTAGCAGAAAAGAGAGAACAAGGCATAACATGGGTTACGTGTTGGGGAGTTCATTGGTTATTTCTTTATAATTATTTAGTCTTTTAATCCTAGGCTTTAGGAGAGGGAAGAGATTTCCCCCTGTTTTTTCTTTTCTTTTCGTATTTATTTGTCTGTGCCAGGTCTTCACTGCCACTTGGAGGCTTAGTTGTCCTGCAGCTTTTGGTATCTTAGTTCTCCGACCAGGGATCAAACTCTGCGTCCCCTGCATTGCAAGCTGGATTCTTAACCACTGGACTACCAGGGAAATCTCCACTTTTCTTTTCTTTTTTTTAAAGAACAATCACAGCATCCTTAAGACTTCTGCTCCTTTCATTTTGCTTTCCAACAGCTTCATTGACATTTTCCTTTATTCAGATTCTCACTCATGACCTGATGTAGAAGACTGAGGTAAATTGCTTAATACCTCAAAATTAGATCCTCTAACAAAATATTTATGCTGCTTTCAAAAGGACAAGATTAAAAAAAAATGTGATAGCTTTTCAGATATTGTATCTACATGACAAGTGATTCAAATGTTGTATTTGTAATCATTACCTTCAGTTCCAAGATTAAAATAATCAGTCTCACTGGTTGCAGAGAAACCAATTAAACACAACTTTACTGAAAGCAATTGTGAGTTTGGAAAGGGACCAAGGAAATAGAAAATCATGTAATTTAAAATATGTAATATTTCAATCTTTTGTGTTGGTTAAGTCTCTTTAACCTTCTGTGATAGGAAACCTACCTAGAATTCTGATTACACTGGTATCCAAAAACTATCAGGTACACAATCCAGCCAGAGCACTGTTTGCAATTTGATTGCTGAGCAATTGATCAACTTCATACTGGAATGAGCCATTTTGTTTCCAAGACAACAAAGAGTCATAAAATTATCGATCCAGTTGCTCTGGGCGACCTTAATGGATGGAGGAGCCTGGTAGGCTGCAGTCCATGGGGTCACAAAGAGTCAGACACGACTGAGCGACTTCACACATACCCTAATGGTAAAATTAGGTTGATAGAGCATGATCTGACGATTGTTTGATGATTCCCTGTTAGTCTTGGCCTTCCCACTTTAGGACTAGTTGTACATAATCACTAAATCTTTGCAGTCAAGGCGAACCTTTTCTGCCAATAATCTTAGTGGAGAAGATGTTTTAATTCTAATATCATTTCCTTTCTCCAACTTCAGTATCTGAAGAAAAGGAAGTAGAATTCAGAGAGTAGAAACATCTGTCTCTCAGGTACTCTTCATCTTCATCACCAACTCCCACACACTTTCCTTTTAGAAAATGGCCTGGCTGCAAAAAACAGTTACTCAAGGAGACACCTGATTCCTTTCCCCTTTCCACTCTTAACCAGCCCTGTGATCCATTTCCAGAGAGTCCGTCCATTTTTCCCTTTAGTGTTCTCTCAGGTGTTCGGTGCGTGCTGGGTAAAGCGTCAGGCTCTTTCCTACCTGTGCTTACACCTCTAGAGGTATGCTGGCCTGCGAGTTCGTTCCTGACGACAACGGCATACTCCATTAGTTGGCTGTCATATTTTCTCTCTTTCTTTCAGGGGTCTGTATCTATGTACATCAAAAACAAACCAGTGAGTCTGTCCTTTTCTTGCTCTGTGATCAGCCCCAAGTTTGGTGGTAAGGTAGGGAAAGGGGCAAGCAGCTATGAGCCATGTTCCCAGTTGTAGCCAACGTGGTTTTCAGTGACAGTAATCCCCATACCCAACACGAGGGGCTAGAATCTGACAAAGGATTTTTTTCCCCTGATCTGTGACATTATTTATGGGTAAAGTCAAACAGAATTATATAAACCAGGGGCTTCCCTGGCCATCCAGTGGTTAAGACTTCCCTTTCCAATTTGGAGGATGTGAATTGGGACTCCTGATCAGGGAGTGAAGACCCCACATGCCTTGTGGCCAAAAAAACAATAAAAAAAATAATATATATATATATAACAGAAGCAGTATTATAACAAATTTAAAAAAGACTTTAAAATGGTCCACATTAAAAAAAAAATCTTAAAAAAAGAACTACGTAAACTGAGTCATGGCTGTAATATTAATGAATAATGTTCAATAAAATAACACAGTTTTTTGAAGTTGAGGTTTTCCTAAAAAAGTTAGACTAGGTCTACAAGTTGAAGCAAATACACAATTTATTTCAACTCAGCAAACCTTTCTTGATTACTCATCCTGCACCTGGTTCTGTGATAGGTGATGTGACTGCAAATCCCAGCTCTGGGAAGAAAGACTAACAGCTCCATGACAACAGGATACTTGCTATAATGGAGGAAGGCAAAGGGTGCTTTGGGAACCAAGGAAAGGGAATGTCTAACTGCTGGAGAAGAAGGCATTTTCTTTCAGACTTTGAAGAGCAGGTGATACCTGAACATGATCTTGAATTGAACATTGGCCAGACTGAGAAGGGAGAGGAAGAGATTCCAGGTCTCAGGAAAACATATGCACAGAAGCACTGAAAAGCACATATGTGTGGAGGAAGACAGGTCCCTGGGGATACTAGGCTGAAGGTCCTCTAGAGTTTATGCGTGGGACAGGTCACCATGGTGTGGAGTTGCAGGTGAAACTTTCTCAGAAGAGATTCTACTTGAATTTAACTTTGAAAATGGCTGTGAGGAGAATAGACAAATGAGAGAAGCGGGAATCCTAGATGGAAAAATAGCATCCAGGGAAGAAATGACCCAGCAATTAGGGAAGGCAGAAAGCAAACCAGGCTGCTTGGACTAAAGAAGCAGAAATAAGGAAGTGAAAATGTGAGAGTGTTAGTCGTTCAGCTGTGTTGGACTCCTTGTGACCCTGTGGACTGTAGCCTGCCAGGCTCCTCTGTCCATGGAATTCTCCAGGCAAGAATATTGGAATGGGTAGTAATTCGTTTTTCCAGGGGATCTTCCTAAAACAAGGAAGGGTGCATAGGTATTATCTATTGTTGCAGAGCATGGGCACAAGAAGAGATTGGTAGTTGTGATGCACAGGCTTAGGTGCTTGGCAGCATGTGGGATCTTCTCGAACCAGGGATTGACTGGCATGCCCTGCATTGACATGCAGACTCCTACCCACTGGACCCTGGACCACCAGGGAAGTCCTGAAAACATTTTTAAGATAAAAAAATTTAAGCATAATCTTGCTCAATCATTTTATTTTATCAGATGAGAAGTGAAGTGAAGTGGCTCAGTCGTGTCCGACTCTTTGCGACCCCATGGACTGTAGCCTACCAGGCTTCTCTGTCCATGGGATTATCCAGGCAAGAGTACTGGAGTGGGTTGCCATTTCCTTCTCCAGGGATCAGATGAGAAAACAAGGCTTAAATTGATACAGTGGGCCAATATATAGTGAAGTTGACAAAGCATTTATCCTGAGATTCAGCCATTTTACACCTAAGTTGTACTCCATAGCCATGCTTCTCAAAGCTTTTGCTGTCATGTCACATGTTGAAAATATTAATATTCCTCTGCATGCAAATACCATCTCCCCTAGTATCATAAACATAACCAATTGATAAGACAAAGCTTTGTTTATTGCCTACCACTGACTCAGAACTTTGGTAGTATCTGGGAAGGGGGAAGTCAGAATCAGAACTTTTTGGGAAACAGGAATTTTAAGGCAGGTACTTCATTGTGAGAGCTTGATTAAGACTGAGTAAGGATCATGCTACAACAGTTCAGGACAATGGGAACAGCAGGGTGAGGATTTTGAGGCAAGAAATTCAAAGAACCTTAGGGCAAAAACTGTCTGCTGATGCTTTTCGTGGAAGAGTTGATAAGTCTTTGGGGAAATATCTGCTATGAACAATCAAATGATTTGTCTGAGCAAAGGACCCCTGGGAAGTAAAGTAATGCTAATGTGAAGTAACAAAACTATGTTATTGTCAACAAGAAGATCCGACTTCCATTTTCAGTGTCCCAGATGAGCATGGGAGTAAATGATTTTGGTTCTTGTTTCACTGCAAGCACTGCTATAAACAGGTGAGGCAGCTCATGGATAGAGAGGACCAGAGAGGGGCTCTGGTCAACCCAGGACCTGAACTGGTCAATCTTAGGGCAGGAGAGATGCATTTTTAACCCATTCATGCCCCAGGAGGTCAGCATCCTGGCTTAGCACCTGTCTTAGCAAAAGAGATAAATATTAAAAAATTTCATAATGATATTGTTTGTAAGGATATTAAATTGGAAAATAATTCGTTAACAGGAGAATGAATAGATACCTTGTGATATATTAAAATAAAATGGGATATTCTGAAAAAGAATGAGTTACAACTTCATATATCAATATTTGACTCATAAATACAATCTTAAGGGACAAAGTCAAGTTGCCAAAGAACATATGCAATATTATAACCTTTATATACCCAAAACACATGTTGGATAGCACAGGCACCTATGAATGTTATTGTAATGCATGTGTACATGCTCTGTTGCTCAGTCCTGTTTGATTCTTTGCAACCCCATGAACTGTAACCCACCAGGCTCCTCTGTCCGTAGGATTTCCCAGGCAAGTACTGGGGTGGGTTGCCATTTTCTTCTTCACAAGATCTTCCCAGCACAAGGATACAACCTTCATCTCCTGCATTAGCAGGAGGATTCTTTACCACTGAGCCACCTGGGAAGCCCATGAATGTTATCGTAATAGGGAAGAACAAATTGACTCCATATTGGAGCTATTTCTTTTACTTTCACCTTTGTAGTCTATTGCTTTTGCTGCAAGTTAATCACTAAAGGGATGTTTCTTATAAGTTTAAATAATACACAGTGGCCAGTCTCTGAGCACCCTGCCTCTCATGTAAAGAGCATTAAGCCAAAATACCTTTGTGTAGATCATAGGAAACATCTCTACCAGGTCCACCTGTGAATGGCTTCAAGAAAGTTGAAATTAACACATTCCCACCAGAGTCTCACTGGAACCAGAACTTTACTCCTTCCCCTTTTAGTATAAAGTGAAGTGAAGTTGCTCAGTCGTGTCCGACTCTTTGCGACCTCATGGACTGTAGCCTACCAGGCTTATCAGTCCATGGGATTTTCTAGGCAAGTGTACTAGAGTGGGTTGCCATTCCCTTCTCCAGGGGATCTTCCAGACCCAGGGATTGAACCCAGGTCTCCTGCATTGTAGGCAGACGCTTTACCCTCTGAGCTGCCAGGCCTGAATTCTAACTTGGAGAAGAAGATCCTTCAAGACACCAGTCCACCATCTTCTTGGCCTGCTGGCTTTCAGAATAAAGTCACTCTTCCTTGTCCCAACAACTCATATCTTGATTTACTGGTCTGTTGTTGGGGGAGCTTAGACTCAGTAGCAGTCTAATAAGATGCAAGTGAAAGATAAACAACAAACCCTGGATGGTGATCACCTTCTCTATCTGGGAGGGGTGCACAGGCATCTTCGACTTGGATGGTTATGCTATTTTTAAAGTTAGGCAATAATTTCACAGGTGTCATATTTTATTTTATGCCTTTTTGTACACCTAAATATTCCCTAAGTTTTTTCCAAACATTAAAAGAAATAGTTTGCAGACGCTAAAGCTTAGATACAGAGAAGGCAATGGCAACCCACTCCAGTATTCTTGCCTGGAAAATCCCATGGATGGAGGAGCTTGGTAGGCTGCAGTCCATGGGGTCGCTAAGAGTTGGACATGACTGAGCGGCTTCACTTTCACTTTTCACTTTCATGCATTAGATGTGAGTGATTTTCTCAAAACCCAACAAATCAGACAAAGATCTGGGTTTCTGCTACTCTAAAGAAAAGTGCCGTGAATCCTAGTGATGAGTCTGTGTGTGTGTGTGTGTTTTCTGGACTTAAGGAGAAAGAGCACACCCATGGTGATTCAGTCAACGTGGTCGCTAATCTCCTGCTGCTGCTGCTGCTGCTAAGTCACTTCAGTCGTGTCCGACTCTGTGCGACCCCATAGACGGCAGCCCACCAGGCTCCCCTGTCCCTGGGATTCTCCAGGCAAGAACACTGGAGTGGATTGCCATTTCCTCCTCCAATGCATGAAAGTGAAAAGTGAAAGTGAAGTCGCTCAGTCGTGTCTGACTCAGCGACCCCACGGACTGCAGCCTACCAGGCTCCTCTGTCCATGGGAGTTTCCAGGCAAGAGTACTGGAGTGGGGTGTCATTGCCTTCTCCACGCTAATCTCCTAGAGCCAGGTTTTCGTATATGTCATCAACCGTCTGCTACAGAGAGGTTGATAATTGCTATCATTCTCTGAAAACAGTTATCCTGGAAAAGAGTTGGAGATAGGTGGGAGTGGACAGCAGTGAAAGGGAGATTTGACTCCGCCATTATTTCATAGTGAACAAAGAGAGTAATCTAACTTGGGAGCCTAGGGCTATAGATTGCCTGAGTGATAACTTCTCAAGCCAGAAATCAGGTGAGGGTAACCGTAGGCTACAAATGCAAGATGTAAATAATAAGCATGAATAAAACAAAAAGAACCCCTGGGTCGCATTTAAATTTTCACTTAAATGTCCAGTAGAATTGCCTGCAGGATTCCTATTGATTTTTACAATGAGTTTTGTAATGTTTATCAATGCTATTTTAGTTCAATGAATCCACCACTTAACTTTCTACAGCATAACAAAGGGGGAATAAGTGATTGTTCCTGCAGAGATTGGCTTATAGCCCACTTCTACACAGAACCTTACAGTCAAAGCTCCAGCAACCTCAGGGTGATTGACAGCACGTGAACCAAGCAATTATTTTCAGTATCTCTACTTTGCAATTACCTTAAAATTTGAAAATGGATAATTAGTTCCTAATTCTTTAGTCAATACAAAAACCTTCAGTGTTTGAGCTAGGCTGAACCTGGCAGTTTTACTCTGAACCTTTCCAAATGATTCAATTAACCTGTTGTACGCCAAGATGACTTAGCAGAAAAAAGTATCAAGTATCAGTGTTTAAATTTATAGTGTGTATCAGTGGTCATGTGTGCATGTGTGCGTGTGTGTGCTTAGTTGCTCAGTCACATCCGACTCTTTTTGGGACCCTATGGAATGTAGCTCGCCAGACTTCTTTGTCCATGGAATTTCCCAGACAAGAATACTAGAGTGGATTACCATTCCCTTCTCCAGGGAATCTTCCCCACCCAGGGATCAAACCCATGTTTCCTGCATTGGCAGGCAGATTCTTTACCACTGAGCCACTTGGGAAGTCCATCAATGGGCACATACCCCAACAAATCTGTTCATGTGATGGGAGAATCATCTTTTCTTTGACCTCTTCACTTAACTCAGCCCCAATCTTCACACAGCATGGGTTTATGACCTCTAAGATGCACAATTACAGCTTTGTGGAAGGAGAACTCTAGGATTCTTGGAAGCTACAGCAGTTTGAACTCAAGGGTGGATGACATTTGTGAAGTCATGCTTCCTATTCAGTGGCTATAACTCATTGATTTGTAGCTTTTGGAAGATTGATAGCAGAAGTAAAATTGAAAATGATACCTGTGCAATAATGGGCTATATCAAAGTTAAGGTGATTTTGTGGAAACAAAGACCATCCAATAAAGTGAAGGCATTTTCTATAATGCTCTTTACTTAGAATTTTGGTAACAGAAGGGGACTCAGTATATTATACAACATCTTAGAAATATTTAACTTGGGTTAAGTGAAGGAAGAGAGTGAAAAGTTGGCTTAAACCTCAACATTCAGAAAACTAAGAGCATGGCATCTGGTCCCATCACTTCATAGGAAATAGATGGGGAAACAGTGGAAACAGTGTCAGACTTTATTTTTGGGGGCTCCAAAATCACTGCAGATGGTGATTGTAGCCATGAAATTAAAAGACGCTTACAAATGGCAACCCACTCCAGTACTCTTGCCTGGAGAATCCCATGGAGGGAGGAGCCTGGTAGGCTACAGTCCATGGGGTCGCAAAGAGTCGGACACGACTGAGTGACTTCACTTCACTTACTCCTTGGAAGGAAAGTTATGACTGACCTAGATAGCATATTAAAAAGGAGAGATATTACTTTGCCAACAAAGGTCCTTCTAGTCAAGGCTATGGTTTTTCCAGTAGTCATGTATGAGTGTGAGAGTTGGACAGTGAAGAAAGCTGAGTGCCGAAGAACTGATGCTTTTGAACTGTGGTGTTGGAGAAGACTCTTGCGAATCCCTTGGACTGCAAGGAGATCCAACCAGTCCATCCTAAAGGAGACCAGTCCTGGGCGTTCACTGGAAGGACTGATGCTGAAGCTGAAACTCCAATACTTTGGCCACCTCATGCGAAGAGTTGACTCACTGGAAAAGACCCTGATGCTGGGAGGGATTGGGGGCAGGAGGAGAAGGGGATGACAGAGGATGAGATGGCTGGATGGCATCACTGACTCGATGGATGTGAGTCTAAGTGAACTCTGGGAGTTGGTGATGGACAGGGAGGCCTGGCGTGCTGTGATTCATGGGGTTGCAAAGAGTTGGACATGTCTGAGCCACTGAACTGAACTGAACAAAGACCAACAGTAACATTAAATACAGAAAGCTTGAAATCCTTAAGCAAAAAATGGTACAATTCATTTGGAAGAAAATACATCACTACTGTGACATTAATTACTAATTTCCAGGTTTCAGTTTTTGGTATATGTGCCGCCTGTCAGAGGAAGCCCCTAATTTCCCAGTTGCTTAATGTGACGCTAATAATTTCTAACTTGAAATATGTTCATATGATTTTATCTTTAAGAAAATAACCTTTTGAGTGTAACTTACTTTGCACGTACTGATTCCCTATTAAAATATTAAATAACTTTTACCTTTTCTTTCTGTCCCTTTTTCTTTTTTTTTCCTTCCTTCTTTTCTGCTGCCTTTCTTTACTTTCCTATCCCTGTGTCCCTCACCCATTTGTTCTTTGGATTCCATAACTAAATAAAATTTCAACTAGCCAATAAATTCATGCTTCCTACAGGTACTTATTCTTTTTTTTTTTTTTGACTGTGCTGGGTCTTTGTTGCTGCTTGTAGTTTTCCTTACCTTGCAGCTGGGATCTTAATTCCCAGACCAGGGACCAAATCCATGTCCCCTGCATTGGAAGGTGGATTCCTAACTACTGGCTCACCAGGGAAGTCCCTCTTGAACAAAATTGGTGGGGGGCATGCAGCAAACAGTAGCAACCGAGGACCTGCCTCAACCTGGCTCCTGGGGCCATTGGTAGCCCCGAGAAGAGAGAAAGGCCCAATGGCAGCTAATAGTGTATCAATACCTGCCCATCCTGGTGAGAGGGAAAACATATCTGGATTCAGTTTGACTCTTTGAAAACTTGCCTTTTCTGTATCTCATTTGTGAGGAGACAGGTTCATAAGCTTTATAAACAAATGCAAAACAAAGCCGGGTAGAGCCCCAATTCATCTAAGAACCTCTTTGTTGTTGTCGTTCAGCTGCTAAGTTCTGTCCAACTCTCTGCGGCCCCTGGCAGCACTGCCAGGCTTCCCTGTCCTCCACCATCTCCCGGAGTTTGCTCAAACTCATGTCCCTTGAATCAGTGTTGGCATCCAACCATTTCATCCTCTGTCGCCTCGCTCTCCTCCTAGTCTCAATCTTTCCTAGCATCAGTGTTTCCTAAGAACCTCTAGTTTGCCCTATTTCATTAACAAGATTTAATCTAAAAATTGGAACTAGGAACACCTCAGTATTACCAGGTGACACATGAAGTGACTTTTGCTGATGGTGTGATTTCTCCTTGATATTTACCGAGACTCCCTTAGTGAATACTTGGTGCTGTGTTTTGGTCAGAAAATATAAATCATGTAAGTAAAACACTGTTGTTTGCCTTTTTTTTTTAGGTAGGAAAAGGATAATCAGTTTTACTTGATGGGCTATGCAGGCTCCAAACTATTGATGGCTCATTATATACTTAATTTAGAATTTAAAGAAGGAATTCAGAAAAATGGAGCTTTTAGGAAGCTTTTTATTTATTGCTGTAGAAAGGTCAGTTTGTATCAGAAAAGGGCTTGTTTTGGCATTTTATATACATTGTAATGATTTATCTTCTTGTAATTTAAATAGATTATATCAGAAGCAGAGGACCTAATGAGTAAATTTAGATTTTGAAAGAATAGTTAAGATAACTCTACCTGGTATATGCAGAATAAAAAGGTATAATAGAAGAAGTTATACATGATAGAAATTCTACACTGAATAATCCAGTAATCAGAGTTATCCTTCAAAAATGTAAATATGATTTCCTTAATTAAAGTAACTGTTTAGACAAATTGATGACAAGCATGTGTCAAAGTTTAATTTCAAACTTGCTATAAATGAAGAGGCCTCTGAAAAAGCCAATTTAAAGACTCATTCTATATAAAATTTAATTGCAGACAATAAGACTCTTAGGCTCCTTGTAAGGCTAGGTAGATGGGTGATGGATAATTCCTTTTCCAGAAGAAATTCTTAATTTCATTAAAATACACCAGGATACTGTTTAAACATTATTAGGAATGGCATATATTTCTCAAA
Organism: Cephalophus harveyi; assembly: GCA_006410635.1. Classification (NCBI taxonomy): domain Eukaryota; kingdom Metazoa; phylum Chordata; class Mammalia; order Artiodactyla; family Bovidae; genus Cephalophus; species Cephalophus harveyi. The sequence continues at coordinate 288,096 of SJYT01005833.1, forward strand.
AAGCGTTATACATTATATCTTATAAAATCCAGGTTTGGTGCAATTTTCTTTCTCGTGCCAGTTCTCTGTGACTTCCTCAAATTGCTTCCCGTACTACTCAGGATAAAATCTCGATCCTTAGAAGACTTCATACAGCCTGACGTCATTTCATATTACTTGACTTCTTCCTTCACGTTTCTTGAATGTGCTCACCATGCCGCAGCCACAGAGCTTTTCATCTTGGCTGTTCCCTCTGCCTGGAATATGTGTATCCTACACAGGCGCACAGCTTGCCCCTCAGTTCTTTCATGTCTCTGCTAAAATGTGACATCTTTTAGAATCATAACCCTCTCAAATGTAAATTGGTGTGGTCATTATGGAGAACAGTATGGAGGTTCTTTAAAAAACTGAAAATAGAGTTAATGTATGATCCAAGATCCCACTTCTGGGCATATATCTAGACAAAACTATAATCCAAAAAGATTATAGTTTTCAGTATTTCACTGTAACACTTTTTAGAACAGCCAAGACGTAAGAACAACCTAAATGTCCATCAAGAGAGGAATGGATAAAGAAAATGTGATACCTATATGCAATGGAATATTACTCAGCCATAAAAAGAATGAAATAATGCCATTTGCAGTAACATGGAAGCTAGGCATGATGATACCAAGTAAGAGAGAAAAAGAAAAATATTATGGTATTGCATGTATATGGAATCTAAAATAAATGATTCAAATGAACTTATTTATAAAACAGAAACAGATTCACAGACATAGAAAACAAACTTATGGTTACCAAAGGAGAAAGGGGGCAGAATGGGATAATTAGGAATTTGGGATTAACATATGCTTACTATTATATACAAAATAAACAACAAGGCCCTATTGTATAGCACAAGGAACTATACTCAATATCTTATAATAACCTATAAGAGAAAAGAATCTGAAAATGAGTTGAATTACTGAATTACTTTGCGGTATACCTGTAACTGATACAGCACTGTAAAAAAAAAAAAAAAAAAACTATTCTTCAATTAAAAAGATAGGAAAATAATCACAGTCCTTCCAAGCTCCATTCCTTCTCTGTCACCCTCCATCTCCTGCACTATTTATGTTCTAAATGTTGTCGTCTGGCATTTAGATACAACATCTATTTACTGTTTGTTGCCCATTCTTTCCAGTTCCCACCAGAGCATGTGTCATGAAGTCAGGGACTTTGTTTTATTCATTACTATATTCCCAGGGCCTAAATCAGGACCTGGCTTGCAGCATATGTTATGGGCTGAACTATGTCCCTCTAAATTCACAAGTTAAAGTCAATCCCGAAGTACTTCAGAATGTGGCCATATTTGGAGATAGGGTTCTTAAAGAGGTAATCAAGTTAAGATGAGCTCATTAGAGAGGGCCTTAATCCAATATGACTGGTATCCTTGCAAGAATGGGAAATTTAGACATGGGCGTGTACAGAGGGAAGGTGATGTGGAGACAGAGGGAGGAGATAGGCATGCACAAGCCCGGGGGAGAGGTCTGGACCACATCCCTGATTCAGAGCCCTCTGAAGAAATGAACTCTACTAATACCTTGATGTCAGACTTGCAGCCTCCAGAACTCTGAAAAAAATTAATTTCTGTTGTTTAAGCCACCCAGTCTATAGTACTTTGCTAACTGTAGCTCTAGCAAACTAATAAAGCACACGTGCTTAATAAGTATCTGTTAAATGAATAAATAAATGGTATAGAACATTTTTGTAAGGATAAAAGGTAGTGATATTGTTGAACACTATCCAAAAAGGAACATAGATGATGATTTCTCAATAGAAACTTAAAGTTGGCAAGGAAACAAGACCTTGATTTGATGGGAGAGTAAGGATGCTTCAGCCTCTGTGTAATCTACTGGAAGGTTGAACCTGTGTCTTCTGCTTGGCAGGCTTCTTTACCACTGAGCCATCTGGGAAGCCTGACAGAAACAGATCAGCCAGTACCCTGATGTCTTGGAGGTAATTGTATCACTCAGAAGTTTGAGAATACAATGCACTTGGACTTGGGGCTTAACTGTCACCAACAAAGAGGAGAACACATGGGTACATGATGGTGATCTGAATGTTAAAGGAAGTGACTCTGTCATCCTGGGGTTTGATGTCAAGAATATTGGTTATTACCAGACATATTCACTGGACTTGGGAAAATCAGACTGAAAACTGTGAAGGGAAAAGATGGGTATCAGTTTCATCAAAAACACCAACTGGCAAGAAACACAGGCTGGTCTAAATAACATCACTCTGACGTTGCTCTTACACATGTCTTCAGTGAGGATGTACTGAGGATCTCAGATAAAAGATCCACAGGTGGTATATTCATAAAACATGGAGGGAGGGACACAGGGCTAAGACTGAATGCAACAGTGGCATAAATCAGTGTGACCAGTCTTAGGAAACCTGCAGACAAGGATATACCAAGACTCTCTAAAATGCTAAGGACAGTAACGTGTCAATTTTGATATAATGTGTTAGAGACACGAAACAAGGAATGTTTCTGACAAAGGAAAAGCGGAACTGCTCAAGTCCTATTTTGTTTTCATACTCATTACCCCGAAAAATAATTTCAAAATTGGAAAACCTAAACAAGAAATTTAAAAAAGGAATTCCAAGCCACTCTAGGTCAGGGTAACAAATGAAGAATTCATTGCTTTTAGTGAGATCAAACCCCAGACCTGAAAGCACAGCGTCCCTGAGTCCTGAGAAGATGTGCAGGTAGAATGCCAAAAAGTTGTCATTCATTTCTTAGGAATCATGGAGGCTAACATAATGAAGACATTTAGCGATACACAATGCATCGATTTTCAAAAAAAAAGAGAAAAGATAATTTCTAAAACGTATGAACGATTGAGTTGCCATGGATTTTTGTTATTAAATAGAATGTTAAGCAGATGGTTTGTAAATGCTGAAAAAAGGAAATGGAAGTCACCAGTTGTTATCCATTGTTGTTATTTGAAGTTCCATGCATTTTCATGGCATCCATGTCACTAAAAAGAATTCATGCCAAATCAAGCTCGTTTGTTTTTGGAAAAATTACCAGTTGGTGGCTGGGGGGAGCATCTGAGACATACTTGATCTTAATATTATTAAGGTATTTGTTGCTAATGATATCCATTTTAACTGCCTACTGGTCAGTCATTCCCTCATCCACAGCAAGACCTGAGACGAACTTACAATCTTCCCCTGCAGAAGCTGTTTTTCTTTATGTCCTATTTAGAGGGACCAGCTGCCAGTCTTCTAAGATGGAGTCCTCTTAGTGATCCCTGATGCTTTGCTTCTTCCTCTGCATTGGGTTATTCTGACAAAGTTATCTTTCTCTCATTGCTCTGGCTCTGGATCATGTTCTAGGCTGCTACCTGAGTTCTCAAAATGCACATCTGCTTGTGCTTACAACTTGGCTGGTTTTTTGATGTTCACAGGATAAAGTCCCAGCACCTACAGAAAACACGTCATGGTCTGCTCCTGGCTTTCTGAGCAAAATAGTGACCTTTCAAAGTACTGCATACAGCCCTTGATTGTGCCATATTGAACATTTTGTTATTCTCATTTCAACGTGTGTGTACGTGCTAACTTGCTTCAGGCCTGTCTGACTCTGTGCGACCCCATGGATTATAGTCTACCAGGCTCCTCTGTTCATGGATTCTCCAAGCAAGAATACTGGAGTGGATTGCCATGCCCCCCTCCAGGGAATCTTCTCGACCGAGAGCTCGAACCTGTGTCTCTTATGTCTCCTGCATTGGCAAGTGTGTCCTGTACCAACAGTACCACCTGGGAAGCCCCTTATTTCAACGCACTATACTGTTAATTCCTTGCCCTTACAGTGTTAATCTTTCTGTTTACTATGTCTGATTTCCTTTTCTGCCTGGCACACTCCTACTCGTACTACAAAGCCAGGCCATTGTCCCCTGCTTCCCCCAGGCAACCCTAAGTTCGTTTTCTAAGTAATGGCTGACTTTTTAATTCCCCCAGAGTTTGTATTTTATTACTAGAATCTTAGAGGGAAAATCTGTTTGAGCTTTTTGAGTGAAACTATGTGTGTGTCTAAGTCTTAGTAGAGGGAGATGGGAACACAGGGCGCTCTCCCCTGTCCCTGGCCCTGTTTCAGTGTGGGTGACCCGCGGCAGGCTGATAGTCCACTTGCGAAGGTCACCTTATCGTCCTTCTTTCCCGACAGGAACCTCTTGCTGCCCACAGCTGTGGGGCTGGTATCTGGGTGGCCTCTCAACTCTCCGTCTAGCCCTGCCCAGTTCTCCGCTCCCGCCATGTAGTGTCTGAGTTATCACTGGCGCAGGGCTGAGTCATTCACCCGAAGTCACTGCTTTACTTCTCAGGTCACCCTGACAGAAGCTAAATCTCATCTCTCCTGAAGGGCAGAGCCCCGCTTCAGGCTGGGGTCCAGCTGGTTCCAGAGGCTGAGCCCTGCCTCTAGGGGTCTCCAGCCGCTCCTCACATCCTTCTCCACTTTCTCTGCCAACCACTCTCCCTTCAGCTTCTTTATCCTGTTTTCTGTGATCCTATCTCTTTCCTCTTTCCACAAACTTCTTGAAAGCATAGTCAATTCTTGCAGCCTATGCATTCTGAGTATTCATTTATCTCTTCATTCGCTTGAATTTGCTTTGTACCCCATCTTCTTTCTTAAACCTCTTCAAGGTCACTAATAAAACCGGCCACTCATCTAAGGATTTTTTTTTTTTTTAATCTCCATATTTCTCATTCTGTCTAGAGCATGAGAAACCATTTATACCAAACCTTGAAAATTTAATTTTCCTTCTCTGTGATCTATATCCTGGACCTTTCCAAGCTATGATCACAAAAGTAACCTTTTATATGCAAAGAATCATGACTCCCTTGAAAGAAGTTAAGTGTTTCACCGAGTTTTCTTTCTCAACATCTTTGGAGATGTCCAGGGAATTCTTTCATGTTTCATACATTTTACTCTGATTGTCACAGGTCATACTAAGGGGCCAGCCCAAATATGACATTTTTCCCTGCACGTCCTTCTTGTCATTTCAAGTTGGGTTGTTCCAGGTCGCTCCTGCTCTCTGTACCCTATTTTCTTGTCTCACTGCCAGTGACCTTGGTCAGACCCCGGCCTCCTGGGCACTGATGTCCTCTGCTGGTGACCCTCTCATTTTCTTACTTAGCCCTGGGGAAAGGACCCTCCCTTCCCTTAACTGCTCCTCTCTAAGACATGGAGCTGATCCTTCAGTTGTTTCTAACCATGGCTTATCTTGCAGCCTAAATGCAGGTCAAAGCCTGACCTCAGGAACCCTCACTAGGTTCGCATCTCAGAATTCCTTGTCCCGTAAATGAGGGATCTGCCAGAAATTCACACCTTTCTGCCTCCCTTTTATTTATTTATTAAAATGCTTCTTCATCTGCCTCCTTTTCTAGCATTTCTGCTTTCTATTTTCTAAAAGAGAGGTTCTTTCCTGGCTTCTTTTACCTCTCTATCTTTTAGTTCTTCTATCTCAATGCTTCAAGTATAAACTCTGTGTAGATCATTAAATGAGCTTCCCCCGTGGCTCAGCAGTAAAGAATCTATCTGTAATGCAGGAGATGTGGGTCAATCCCTGGGTTGGGAAGATCCCCTGGAGGAGGGCATGGCTACCCACTCTAGTTTCTTGCCTGGAGAAGCCCATGGACAGAGGAGCCTGGCAGGCTACAGTCCAAAGGGTTGCAAAGAGTTGTACATGACTGAAGTGACTGAGCCCAGGCACATGCAGCTGATTAAATATAATTAGGGACCTTCTCCCTGACCTCCAGATACATATGCCTAGGTGTTTACTTGAAATCTCCACACAAACATCTCATAGGCTCCTTTAATGCAATATTTTTGAGAGCTACTCCTTTCAGGCATAGATAGCTGTGGCAAAAATCATCTGTTCTGGGGCTTTCAAACCTATGTTTCAGGGGAAAAAAAAATATATATATATATATATAAAATATATGCACATTTTTGAAAATTTACCTCTAAACGCAAACCAATGAGAATCCCTCTCCCTTTGCCATGCTCACTACTCTTAACTGATCCCAGGGTGGGAGCTATTACACCATGGTCATGCACATGGCTGTGTACCCTAGATGCAAGCTCTGACCACTGTCCCCTGCCAGCTTGCTCTTTCTGCCTTTGTCCACAACTCCCAGGGACTGTGGACCTTCAGGCTATAGGATCCATCGCCCGAAAGTGTTCTGACAAAAAATGGGATAGCTGTGGTCAAGGTTACTGTAAAGAAAATGCTTGCATGAAGTGGAAGGTTTTTTACTAAATCACCTTTAGGATCCTCACCAGCTCTAAGAACCAGTGATTTTATAGGATAAAATGTTTAATGTTTTTTTATATGGCTATATTCCCTTGATTTAGCTGAAAGTCTTTGTCATTTATATATGTGTTCCAGGCTGATGTTAAATTTTCTTTATGGATTTGTTTGAAATAAATGGGTCGTTACTTGCAGCTTGGATAGTTTTCGGCTTACATGGATTATCTTGGCTTTGCTATTTGTTTTGGCAGAGAAAAACTCCTGATTAGCACTCTGGCAGCAACTGTGGGTTTTCTCGCATACTATTTCCTCTCCTCCACTGAAATAGCGTTTTCAACTTATTACATAGCAACCTCTGATCTCTCAGTCTTCTTGGAGTTGAGTGTGACTGAGAAGCTTCCAGTGTGTTCTTAGGGAGATACAGCTTGTCCTCTTTCTTTGCTTTTCCCTTTTTCTGATGGCTGCAAGGCAGATATGATGGTATGGCTCCTTGAGCTATAGAGCAAATGCAATACTCTAAGAATGGATGAGTGACATCTTAGAAGAAGCCTAGATGTCCATGTGGGGAGCTTCTATCAGAGGAAACCAGTTTGCAAGAGGAAAAACTTCAACCTTGTTTAAGCCACTATTAGTATCTTCATCTTATTAACCAATTAAAATCCTATCCTAAAAAGTAAAACATTTTTGTCTTTATAATCTTACAGTTAAAACCTCATCTCCTGTAGATCATGGTGGTAATTGCTGTTTGTGTATGTGTTAGTTGTTCAGTCATACTCGACTCTGCAACCTCATGGATAGTAGCTGCCAGATTCCTCTTCCCATGGAATTCTCCAAGCAAGAATACTGGAGTGGGTTGCCCTTCTCTTGTCCAGGGGATTTTCATGACCCAGGGATGAAACCCAGGTCTCCTGCATTGCAGGCAGATTCTTTACCAACTGAGCCACCAGGGACTCATAATTGTTGTTTAGATATGTAAATAAATAGAGCTGTGTATTGAAAGGACCTCCCTGGTAGCTCAGCTGGTAAAGAATCCACCTGCAATGCAGGAGACCCTCGTTCAATTCCTGGGTGGGGAAGATCCGCTGGAGAAGGGATAGGCTACCCACCCCAGTAATCTTGGGCTTCCTTGGTGGCTCAGCTGGTAAAGAATCCACCTTCAGTGTGGGAGACCTGGGTTCAATCCCTGGGTTGGAAAGATCTGCTGGAGAAGGGAACGACTACCCACTGCAGTTTTCTGGCCTGGAGAATTCCATGGAATATATAGTCTATGGGCTTGCAAAGAGTTGGATATGACTGACTGACTGTCATTCATTTCATATTGAAAGTAGGCTTCCCAGGTGGTGCTAGTGTCAAGAATCTGTGTGTCAATGCAGGAGACAGGTTTGATCCCTGAGTTGGTAAGCTCTCCTGGAGAAGGAAATGGCAATCAATTCCAGTATTGTTGCTTGGAAAATTCCATGTACAGAGGAGCTTGGCGGGCTAAAATCCATGGGGTTGCAAAGAGTTAGACACAACTGAGCACAGCATACACCATTGAAAGCAGGTTAGCTTGATGAGCCCTGGAGTCTGGGCAAGGATTACTGAGTGAAGGAGCTAAGCATGTGGATAAGGAGAGGAAAGGGGAACAAGCATTTACTGATCATCTACTATACACAGAGTACCAGGCTTTGCATAGGACATCCCATGTCATCCCTGACTTAAGTATTGTTATTCCCACTTTGTATCTGAGGAGACTGAAACTTAGCAGGAGTATTTGGCTACTAACCAGTAAGGACAGAATTTGAGTTTAGCCACAGACCTGATCACAAAGCCTGGAGTCTCTCTGCTGGGGAGGAAGTGGTGTGAGCATTATGGATGTGATGAAATCTAGAGGGGACATCATGGGGAATCATCTGGGAGTCTTATTTACATGAAGGCCTCTTCGGGAAAATGGTACAAGTGACTTCTCACTCAAAGATGGACCTTAGGATGCTATTCTCCCTCTAACAGAAAACTTGCTTTAAGTTTGGAGATTCAAGATATTGAACTCTGTCCTTAGGTTCTGATTCATGTTTCATGGAGAGGGGGCACTTTTAAATTTAATGCAGGCTGATGAGTTTCAAGTATTTTCAAGCATTTCTTTGCGACCCCATGGACTGTAGCTCACCAGGCTCCTCTGTCCACAGAATTTTTCAGGCAAGAATACTGAAGTGTGTTGCTATTTCCTCTTCCAGGGGATCTAATGCACGGGGATCTAACCCGTGTCTTCCGCATCGGCAGGCACGTTCTTGACCACTGCACCACCTCATATTCACCCTAAATCCAGGTGCAGGGAGACCCTTTCCCGCAACTCCGAGGTCTCTATTGGCAGCCTCATTCTTAACCAGGGGCAGGGGAAAAGCTGCCGGAGAATAGTGCCACCATGTGGTAGAGGAGAGAATAGCAACAACTGAGAAAAAAGCCTACCTCAGTTTGCTAGAGACTTGGGAACTGTTGGAGAGAGGAGGCGACCTGGAAGAGAAAATAGAGTGGACCAGGCTCGTTTTCCCAGTATAGTATCGAAGAGGGGTCAGGGTAGCCTGGGAAAGTAAGGATTACGTTGGGATGATTACTTTAGCCTTTGTGTGTGTGCTCTGTCGTGTCTGATTCTTTGTGATCCTTTTGTGACTGTAGCCCTTCAGACTCCTCTGTTCATGGAATTTCCCAGGCAAGAAATCGGGAGTGGGTTGCCATTTCCTACTCCAGGGAATCTTCCTGAACTGAACCAGGGATCGAACCTGACTCTCTTGCCTCTCCTGCATTGGCAGGCAGCTTCTTTGTCACTGTGCCACGTGGGAAGCCTTTCAGTTCAGTTCGGTTCAGTCACTCAGTCGTGTCCGACTCTTTGCGACCCCATGGACCACAGCATGCCAGGCTTCCCTGTCCATCACTAACTCCTGGAGTTTACTCAAACTCATGTTATTTCTAAACCAAGGAAAACCAGAGAAGATAGAAATTGTAGAAGCAAACTCTTTAGACAACCAAAATATCTTGAGTTGATTCTCCTTGGGTGAGACCCATGGACCATAACCAACATTCTCCAGTGGCTCAGGAAGTTTAGGAGAGATTTGCCTTGAGTTAAGGGAGTAGAGAGGGCTTCCCTGGTGGCTCAGTCAGTAAAGAACCGGCCTGCAATGCAGGAGACCCAGGTTCAATCCCTGGGTCGGTTCAATCCCTGGGTTGGGAGAAGGAAACAGCAACCCACTCCAATATTCTTGTCTGGGAAATCCCACGGACAGAGGAGCCTGGTGGGCTATATGGGGTCACAAAGAGTCGAACACAACTTAGTGACTAAACCACCAGCACCCGGGGAAGTAGGGAGGGTAGAGGTGAAGAAGGAAACTGCACTGGAGCATCAGGTTCCAGGAGGCACAGCCCCTGGCTGCACTAGAAATGCATGCTCAGTGGCAGCTCCATCCCAGTGGCACCCACGGCCTGGCTCACAGCCCTGGAAAAATTCCCTAGATTGGAGGTAGAGATTAAAGAATTATTCTTCCTGAGTGTACTGAGCCTATCTAGAAGACTGAAACCATAATATGGTGTCACCGGATCATTTGGGTCTTTTGCCTACATTATCTCCACTAACTGCTCATTGTCTGATCATGACAATGCAAGATATGTTTTGTATTGTGTATCTTTATACAAATTTATTTTGAAAAACTGACTTTGAATATATAACCCAACCCCAAACTGTGTACTTTCCATGCATGTAACTTCAAGGCCAGTCCTTTAGCTCCCTTTTAAAGTAGATTACTACCACTAAATCCCTTCTCTATGGAAATTCAGAAGCTGTCAGGAAGGCTTACATGTGATGCTGGAAGAGGAATAATTTCAATAGTGAATGAAAAGATAATAACCTTAGAGAGAATTTCAGGGGTTTCTTGACTTAAGGCCCTTCTTGATCTGGCCCCAGGCTGGTACCCCAGAGATCTGGCGACCTGCCTGGGTGGAGGCTGTAAAAGGGCTGTGCCTTCCAAGCCCCTCCATAAAAGGAAAGGAGCAGACTCGCCTGATGCAAGAATGCAGCTTCATCATAAGAGGAAACTGTCCAAATAGGGGTAAGAGGATCACAAGAATATGAGGAGATGGAGGGGTTAAGGAAGGGAACGTGCATCTGGGTCTTATTCCATGAGCTCTCCTAATTTCACCACTGCATTGCCATTGGATCCCAGGGTACTGTAGTGCACACCAGCATCTCAAATTTCAAGGGTGGTTTAGTTCAGCTAAGGGCTTCCAGCAATAGAAACTTTTAAGAGGAAAGAATAGTTCTAAATATCACTTTTAGGTTTTTCTACAGGAAAGCCTTGCTGGAATTTATTAGAGAATAAGTTAATTATCTGTAATTTCCTAGGCAGAAAACAATTCAGGTTCAGTGAAATTTTGCTCAACTAGACAACATCTCCTTAAATAAGAGTTTGTGGTTTGCTGATAACGGTGTTGCTATTTTCCTAAGTGATAAAGAAACATCCTGGGAAACAGAAATGTTTTTCAAGACATTAGGGGCTTAGAACCCTAAGTTATACTGGCAAAGTCTTGATGCTCTAGAATTTGGGACATTCCAGGTTCTGGATGTATTGGGAGTCTGAATTTTGGAAGTTGATTTTAAACAGTGTTGATGATATAGAGACAGATGCACACCATTCAAACTTAGTAAAGAGAGGGATTATTTTCCCTCTACCTAGTTGGTTTAGGGACCGGTACTGCTTGATATGGCTTCCTAGGTAGCCTGCCAATGCAGGAAACATAAGAGACTCGGGTTCGATCCCTGGGTCGGGAAAATCCCCGGGTCGGGAAGATGCCCTGGAGGAGGACATGGCAACCCACTCCAGTATTCCTGCCTGGAGAATCCCATGGACAGAAAAGCCTGGTGGGCTATGTTGCTCAGAGTTGTACGTGACTAAAGTGACTTGGCAGTCACACACGCACTGCTTGATATATCTTGTACATGAAATCGTGTAATAGCTAATATTTACTACATGTGTGCAAAGAACTTATTCAGTCACTAAATCATGTCCAATTCTTTTGTGATCCGATGTATAGTAGCCTGCCGTGCTCCTCTGTCCATGGAGATTCTCCAGGCAAGAATATTGGATTGCGTTGCCATTTGCTTCTCTGGGGGATCTTTCTAACCCAGCGATCGAACCTGCATCTAAGAATTACCCAAAATGCAAAGTTAGGAATGTAAAAGCTGTGAGAAGCAGCTCATTGAGAAGCATGTATCTGGCCAGTGGAAGAGCTGAGACTAGAGCTCGGGTCTGATTCCAAACCCATCACACGCTCAGCTGGCAATCACAAACACCTTCTGTATCTTTTTTGCCATTTCCTAACCATTTCTGTCTCTGTCTTCTCCTCAATAAGAATAATGTTATAGTCAACAGGGAAAAAGTACTATTTTGCTTCTGGAAAAGCCCTGACCCAGAGCAAAATGAGTAACAAAGAAATAACACTTAGACAAAAAAGCACTGGGCAAAGAGCAGCTCTGGGGACACCTCGGGGCCCATGGTGAACTCGGAAGGGGCAGTTCTGTGGGGCTTCTCTTGCTGCCTTGGCCTTTAGGCTTTCCGTGTTCTGTGACTTGACTTGGCATCTGATGAAGCTTAGTATTCACAATGGGAATGAAGTCAAGGGCCTGGTGACAGATGTTCCTTTTTGTCTTGAAGGAAGATGAGCATGTCATTTAATAGACATGAACGTGTGTATTGGATTCTTCAGAGGGTAAGCATATGGATGCTCCCTGCTCCCTCCAAACAGACCCTGCTCATCTAAAGCCTTGCTCGCAGTTTTCATTCTTTGCAGGTGATAGCCTCTGCCTTTCCTAGCCCTGCTGAAGGTAGGTGCTACTGCTCCTTAGCTTGATGTTTCTATTAGTCCAGGACCAGGGTTCAGACCTGACCATAGGCTGGACATCAAGAAGCCCATGGTGGACTTGCTGTGTTCTAGAGAAGGCAGGGTATATGTATGCCTGAGGTCTCTTTCATCCTCTTCCAGCTATGTGGTCTGTCTGTGGATTGGACCTCAGGATCTTGCTCTAAAATCTAACATACCAATGGGAAACACCATTCCTCTCCCTTTCAAACTCTGTGCCACCCCATCCATTGAACCCCTTTGGGCTCTGAGATTGGCTTGAAGAATGACTCCCAGGCACGTGATTTGGATGACTAACCACCCTTCCCTTGTATGGTCAGCTTAGTAATTTAGCTCTCTTTTGTGTTCTTTCCTTGCCTCTCTTTCCTTTCACTTATTGTCCCAACATGATAATTGTCTGACCAACCTTTTATTTCAAATTTTCAGGACTCAGTCATTCATCACATGGTTTTGATAGTATCACTTTATTTATTTATTAAATATTTATTTTAATTAACTTATTTGTCTGTACCAGGTCCTAGCTGTGACATGAGGGATCTTCATTTTTCATTGCAGCATGCTGGGTTGTTAATTGCAGTATGAGGGATCTAGTTCCCCAACCAGGGATCAAGCCTGGGCCCCCTGCGTTGGGAGCACACAGTCTTAGCCACTGGACCACCAGGGAAGCCCCGGGAGCATCACTTTAGACATGTTACACACTGTGCTCAGCTCTGATGGATCAAAGGTGAACAAGTCATGGGACCTCGCAGTCTAAGGGAGCAGTCAGATTCCAAAACAGATGATGGCAACCCAGTCTGGTAAACACACATGGAGAGATGTATGTACAAACAGAAAACAAAAATGGGGGTAGATAACTTATCCATAACGCAAGAAGGATTTTAGGTATTAAAGGGTGGGGTGGAGACCATGTAAAGAAGATTCCAGGCAGAGAGGAAGTATGAGCAAAGACTTAGACATAAAAATAGCATTTGTACATAAGGAACTAGAAGATTTTTGTGATGCTTGAGAATAAAGAAGGGTCAGGGAATAGTGAGGTTGAAAAGGTAGACAGGGGCCATGTCATGAAGAGCTTCATAAGTGGGGTGACCATGTAATTTTAAAAAACCCAGGCACTTTTGAGAGTGAAAGAAGCCCCAATAATTATTCTAGGATAAAAATTAAAAACAAGACTCAGAAAAACTGGGACACATCATTACCTCACTTCTATGGCAGGTAAGGGACTTGGACTCTAAGCCATAGGCAATGGAGGTTTACTGAAAAGTGTCGAGTTGGTGGATCCTTGGCATCCGCAGACCTGCCTGTTTCTGGAGGCAGACGTTCCCTCCTATAGCCACCAGGCAGGTCTGGGGTAGGCATGTGACCCAGATTCATGCTTGGGCCTGGGACTTTGAATTCCGAGAGTCAAAAGAGATTGTCTCTACAATGTGAAGGTGAGCCGAGCTGTAGTCCAGCCACAGGAAGTGGTGCCTCGAGCAGTGTTCTGAGCAGATCGTTTCTCTGCCCTCGTCTTGGCTGTGCTCTCGTCACACCAGTCCATCCGAAAGGAAACCAACCCTGAATACTCACTGGAAGGACTGATGATGAAGCTCTGAAACTTTGGCCACCTGATGCAAAGGTGGCCGCCTGACTCATTGGAAAAGACACTGATGCTGGGAAAGATTGAAGGCAGGAGGAGAAGGGGATGGCAGAGAATGAGATGTTTGGATGGCATCCCGACTCCATGGACATGAACTTAAGTAAACTCTGGAAGATAGTGGAGGATGGGGATGCCTGGCATGCAGCACTCCATGGGGTTGCAAAGAGTCAGACACGAACAACAACAGCATCTTGGCTGGGCTTTGCCTCCCTGGATGCATGTCTGTTTTCCAAACCAGGTTCCCTAGGCTGCATTTTTGACCCTCTCTGTCCTCCTTCCAGAACATTCCTTTTCTAATTAGGAAAGCCAGAGTCAGTGTCTCTTTTGTGTAACTATGAATCCTTGTTTGCAAAGTGAAGCCACAGGCTCAGGCTTCTTTGGAAGGGGTCACTGGCAGATGTGCCAAGGATAAAATTGAGGGGGCAAGTGAATGCACTCCCATCCCAGGGTGGGGTTGTCCTGTCCTGCTCTGAGGAGAGCTAAAACTGCTCACGATATGCTGAACAGGCATCTTCCTCCCGAAGCAAAGCAGAAAGAGAACAAGGCCTCCCATTAATGTCCTTCTTGGAGCCTTGACTGACCACAGAGAATGCCAATGGGGAGAGGTGACCGGAGCTGCCCTCCACCACGGTTGTTGGGCACACTGACAGCCCTGAGCAGGGAGTCTGGTCGAGGACTGAGAGACGTTTGGCTTGAGCTTTTTCAAAACCCACATTCTGTTGGCCGTAAAGAAAAACAACAGCCTTGCAGTCTCCGGGGCCATTCCTGATGTGAGTAGTAAATTCTCTGCAAGAAGAAGGAATGGAAAGCTATGTCAGGCAAGTATAAATAAAGATGCCATTTTTATTGCATTTTTAAAGGTTTGGATTAAAAAAAAAATCAGGGTATGTGTTCTGAACTTGCCTTAATTAGGAGAGTCGCTGAAGCTGTGTTTCTCATAGCTTTCCTTGTGGTTTGTGCGTTCCCTTTGTAATCCATTAAATTTTATGGCATTAGCAGGGATTTGAAGCACCTGATTTAATCAATACTTATTTCTCCTGCATCAGCACTTTTGCACAGTGCTCTGTATATTAAGCAGAATTTTAGGGCATGGTCTGACCTTTGCCTTTACCTCTTAGACTGTGCTTCCTAATTATAACTTCTTCTGTTTGACAGTGATGTATCTCTAAGGTCAAAGGCTATTAATAGCACATGTAAATTTTCCCAAAAGGATCACACACACACACACACACACACACACACACACACACACAAGTCCCAGTGTATGGAAATCATGATTGTCCATCTATTTCTATCTGCACAATTTGAGATATGAGGAAAGTCATTTGATTTCTCTTCACACTCACATTTTCCTACTGAAATGCTAGGCCGACAGCCTGTGATGCTTTTCTCATTGAGAAACTGCCTTCGAGGGGCAGAAGTCAGGCCTGAGGTGACCCACTTCCTGTTTTCTGTAGGGCACCGGCTCCTGGCCTTGCCCGCAGTGCCCGTTAGCCTGGTAGTGTTCCTGCCCCTGTGCTGGTGGTCGGTAGATCTACACCCCGGAGGATCCTCAGAGGCCCATCCCTGTGCTTCTGTCCTCTCTCTGAGTCACTGGGAAAGACACTCCGGGTTAACAGATTTGGGAGCTGATAGGCTTCTCGGTTTCCAGAGCAACTTCTCAGAATGAGTCAGATCTGAGAGTTTGATAGGTCACCTTATTCTCAGTGGCTCTGAAGTGAGAATTCTGCCTGTGGGTGTGCCTCTAGTTCCCCCACGCCTGGGCTTTGAGCAATAATAGCCTCCCTGGTGCTGCCTGTGTTCCTTCTCTTTCCTCTCTGACTTCGGCCCCCCTTCTTTCTTCTAAGCCCAGCCTGATTCTTTCCCTGTGACAGTTCTTGCAATAGGATCACTTTCCAAAACAGAACTCTTCAACCTCTCTCTCTGACTCACTACTTTTGTCCCGCCTGTCTCATAGAGCACAAGTGTGGAGCCTGACCCGCAGAACCAAAAGCAACTCCTCTCCCTGGGAAAGGGCTTATTACTCCTCTCCCAGGCCTGCTGGCTCCCTCGCCTCCATCAGTATGTTCTTCTAGAGGCATTCCTCACACTGGTACTTGTGGATGCTTACACCCCGGGCTAGAAGCAGGGCATTCACCGTGAGCAACAAGGATTGGGAAGTGGGTGGGGAAAGACCAGCTCTGTGACCTTGAGCAGGTTTTTAACATCTCTAAGCCATGGATTCTTTATCTCTAAAATATGGGCCCTTCAAGAAAATTGGAGATACCAAGGGAAATTTTCAAGCAAAGATGGAGACAATAAAAGACAGAAACACCAAGGTCCTAACAGAAGCAGATGAGAGTAAGAAAAGCCAAAAAGAATACACAGAATTATTTAAAAAGGTCTTAATGACCTGGATAACCAAGATGTGTGGTCATTCATGTAAGAGGCAGACAACCTGGAGTGTGAAGTCAAGTAGGCCTTAGGAAGCATCATTACAAACAAAGCTAGTGAAGCTGATGGAATTCCAGCTGAGCTATTTCAAATCCTAACGGAGGATACTGTGAAAGTGCTGCACTCAATATGTCAGCAAATTTGGAAAACTCAGCAGTGGCCACAGGACTGGAGAAGGTCAGTTTTCATTCCAATCCCAAAGAAAGGCAATGCCAAAGAATGCTCAAACGGCCAAACAATTATGCTCATTTCCCCTGATAGCAAAGTAATACTCAAAATCCTTCAAGCTGGGCTTTAGCAGTACATGAACTGAGAACTTTCAGATGAAAAGGCAGAGGAACCAGAGATAAATTGCCAACATCTGTTGGATCAGAGAGAAAGCAAGGGAATTCCAGAAAAAAATCCACTTCTTTTTTATTAACTATCCTAAAGCCTTTGATTATGTGGATCACAATAAACTGGAAAATTCTTAAAGAGATGGGAATACTAGAATCTGTATGCTGGTCAAGAAGCAACAGTTAGAACTGGACATGGAACAACAGAATGGTTCAAAATTTGGAAAGGAGTATGACAAGCCTGTATATTGTCACCCTGTTTATTTCCCTTACTTGCAGAGTACATCATGTGAAATGCCAGGCTGGATGAATCACAAGCTGGAATCAAGATTGCCAGGAGGAATATCAACAACCTCAGATATGCAGATGATATCACTCTAATGGCAGAAATTGAGGAACTGAAGAGCCTCTTGATGAGGGTGAAAGAGTGAAAAGGCTAGCTTAAAACAACATTCAGAAAACTAAGATCATGACATTGAATCCCATCACTTCATGGCAAATAGATGGGGAAAAAGTGGAAATAGTGACAGATTTTATTTTCTTGGGTGCCAAAATCACTACAGACGGTGACTGAAGCCACAAAATTAAAAGATACTTGCTCCTTGGAAGGAAAGTTATGACAAACCTTGACAGTGTATTATAAAGTAGAGATATCATTTTGCCAACAAAGGTCCATATAGTCAAAGCTATGGTTTTTCCAGTAGTCATGTACAGATGTGAAGTTGGACCATAAAGAAGGCTGAGCACCACAGAATTGAGGCTTTCGAATTGTGGTGCTGGGGAAGATTCTTAGACATCAAGGAGATCAAACCAGTCAATCCTAAAGGAATTCAACCCTGGATATTCATTGGAACGACTGATGCTGAAGCTGAAGCTCCAATACTTAGAGCACCTGATGTGAAGAACTGATTCTTTGGAAAAGACTCTGATGCTGGCAAAGATTGAAAACAAAAAGAGAAGAGGGTGAAGGAGGTTGAGAGGATGAGATGATTGGATGGCATCATTGCCTCAATGGACATGAGTTTAAGCAAACTCCGGGAGATAGTGAAGGACAGCCATGGTGTGCTGCAACCATGGGGTCCAAAAGAGTTGGACACAACTTCGCAACTGAACGACAACAGAATCAGGACAATCTGAATATTTTGTTGAGAAGATTCAGTGAAGCAGCATATGTAAAACACACATCAGTGTCAAGAATTCTGAAGGGCCTGAGGTTTTACCCTACTGATAAGTATTATCCTACTAACAAATTAGCCTACTGCAGTTTCACGGATGCCAGCAAAAGACATAAGACTCCCGGGTCAGAGATGAAGGACTTTGTCCCTCACAGCCATAGTGGTAGCTAGAGGATCAGTGATGACGCTGGTTGCCTGAGCTCTACTTCCCGTGAGGCGAAGCCCTGACAGCCAGGTGGAGCCTGCACTTGCAGTGGACTTGTTGCAGGAAGAAATTCTGATCTCAGGGAACTGCAAAGTAAACCTGCTCCTTTGGTCTGGTGGAAAGGATCTCTGTATCTTCCGAGGATATTTGCTGTATAAACATCCTTGAAAAGAGTGCAAACCAAAGGCAGTCAGGGCGTCTGTTTGCAAGATGATCATAACACAAGAGATCCATCGAGAATTGTTACCCCACACAGAACACGGCTCGGATGAGTTCAGTGAATTCCAATTGTTATTATTGTTGATAAATTACTTCATGTGGTAGCTGGTGTATAATCATGTTGCTCCCTCAGTCGCTCAGTCATGTCTGACTCTGCAACTCCCTGCACTGTAGGTTGCCAAGGTCCTCTGTCCATGGGATTTCCCAGGCAAGAATACTGGAGTGGGTTGGAGTTTCCTACTCCAGGGGATCTTCTTGACTCAGGGATCGAACTCTAGTCTCCTACACATCTGCATTCCTTCTCGCTGAGCTAGTGGGAAAGCCCTGGTGTATATTTACTCAGTAAAGTGTTATCTATTAAGAGCTGGATATCTAGTTGAAACTAATGAGACAATTTCTGCCAGTGAGTAATGAGTATCTAAAAGCTATCTCAGACCCTCTGAATGTATTGTGTATATGAGATATTCAATATGTATTACTGAAGAAATAAATATTATTTCAGAGTAAGACTACTTTGAAAATTGCATTAATCAAACAGAAGATGTGATTGTCAGGCTGAAAACTATATCTTTTTCTTCTTTCTCTTCTATCACATAATTCTTTTTTGGAATATTTTGCATATAGTTAGCTCTTAAATGCTGTTTGGAATATTAATAGTAAAATAAATATTAAAATGTACAGCCAATTGTCAAATTTTAATTATAGCAATGATTTATTCTTCTCTCCCACCAGGTACTGTATTAAACTGCTGAAAATATGAAGTAATTAAGATTTTAAATTTCTCTCCATACTCTGGTATTTCACAACAAAGCAGTGAAATGTATTCCTTGCCACGCTACTGTGAAAGTTTTGAAAGCATTAAGATGGCTAAAAAAAAAGTAGGCAGTGAGAAAGAGGAGAATTAAAAATATAAATAACATGAAGTAGTTAAGCAGGTCTATAATAAATTGAAAGCTTATGCAATAAGCACAGGAATAGTGCTCCTATTTTTCCCATGGAAATTGACCAAAATTCATGTACGTTTCAAAGTAAAAAATGTTCACCAAATCACCCGTGGCATAAATCTTCTAACTTCAGAAATTAAAATCTCTAAGGAAAACTCAGGAGTTTCATGGAACCATTTGCTCAAGCCTGGTGGGTGTTTTCCATTGTGTGGGTGGAAAGAAGGCTCTGTTTGGCTGGGAGTTAGAAAGGAGTCATAACTGACCGTGGAGGACTGGGGGTGGGCTGAAGAGAGGAGTCAGTAAGGAGCTGGAGAAGGGAGGGCTCTTGGCATGCTTCTCCCCACAGGCTTCTCCTCTTGCTCCTAGGAAGGTCTTTTTGTCACCTAATGCTTCAGATTCTCCCTGCAAAGCAGGAAAGATGCTGCTTGCTGTGGGTTTTAACGAAAGCAGTGATGGATGCCGTAAGGCAGAGCACAGCAGGTCAGCCTGATGTCCTTGTTGCACAAATCTGGTATTCATAAAGTTATGATACTGGATTGCTATCAGTTTGGTTAGAGTTTTGAGGGGTCTCTGAGGCAAGTCATGAATAAAAAAGTAATAATGTGCTAGGTACCACCTGCTGTTCTTTAAATGATAGCGAAATTTCCCCTGATCATTTCTTTTCCATTAATCCTTTTTTTCTGTTAGGCTATCTTTGAAAAATTGCTGACTTGGCAACTGAAAATGTTTTCTCCACAAGTCCTTTGAAAGTGTAATTGTATGAGAGTGCCTTTTGCTTATCTTTGCCTCTCTCTCTTTTTTGGTTCTGTGTTGGAGGAAGAATAAAATAAATGATATATCTTTATCTTCCACATAGCATTATTTCTGAAACTTTGGAAACCAGGGAAATTCTCTACTGTGTGGGGTTTTAACCTTAAATCAACAGCATGTCAGGAAGCATTAGCCAAGCACAGCCTGACATGCATATGCAGATGGATCTGGTATCTTCTGGATGGTCATCAAGCAGAAATGAGTGGCTGGTAAACAAGCTCCAGAAACAAGAGTGCTTAATTAGCCCCATCTCCCTCCCTGAACATTTAGGCTCCCTGGACACAAATACAATATGCCAATTATGGTAACACTTTCTGAGCTCAAATTCACCAAGAAATTCAAAATTGCATGCTCTGTATTTTGTGAAGCCACTATTTCAAAATTGATTTTTTAGGCAATGGTTACTTGAGATTCCTTTTGCCTCCACTGAGAATTGGGGGTTAGGAAGAACAGTGTATTTCTCTTGATGTCTCTCTGGGATAAATAACAAGAAACTAGGAGGCCAGTTTCTGGTTGTCCTTAAGTTCTCTTCTGGGCATCTGGACTCATTTTGTCCTGCTTCTCCAGGGTTCATGCTTGGCCTATGATATTGGAGGAGAGAATCATGGAACCATGGAATCAGATAGCTTACCTGCACTTGTTAAGTTGTCCCTGATTCAGGTCAAGATGCTTTGACTCTTGATGAAGCCCAAGCAAATGTTTCTGGTGTTTTCTTCAGGTCTCTGAGCTCAGTCTCACAGAGAAGCAGTTTTTCCCTCCTGCAGCTGGTGCTGGATTTGAGCACAGGTAGCAGAAGAGTTGACTCATTGGAAAAGACTCTGATGCTGGGAGGGATTGGGGGCAGGAGGAGAAGGGGACGATCGAGGATGAGATGGCTGGATGGCATCACTGACTCAATGGACGTGAGTCTGAGTGAACTCCGGGAGTTGGTGATGGACAGGGAGGCCTGGCGTGCTGCGATTCATGGGGTCACAAAGAGTCAGACACGACTCAGCGACTGAACTGAACTGAGCTGAGTAGGAGCCTGGGAAAACACCAGAGCTCACGTTTGATTCAATATACTGAAGTGCTACGGGTTCCATCCCAGGTCAGGAGGTCCCCTGGAGGAGGAAATGGCAACCCGCTCCAGTATTCTTGCCTGGGAAATCCCATGGACAGAGGACTCTGGCAGCCCATAGTCCATGGGTTCTCAGAGCTGGGGATACAACTTAATGACTAAACATCAACTGAAGTGCTAAGTGCTAAATGAGATTGCTTCCATTTCCTACTCTCAGGTTAAGAAATAAAAGAAAAAAGAAAAAAAGTGTTAGTCCCTCAGTGATGTCTGACTCTTTGCAACCCCATGAACTGTAGCCCACCAGTGCACCATGAAACGGAGGGTGGAATGAAAATCAGGGGTTGGAACGAGTTGGCGGTTGAAGATTCTACCTCAAAGAGCAGGGGCCAATCCTGGGACTGTGGGCACCCAAGCAGACAGTGAGAGTTTTTCATTCTGCTCTACATTCTTTATTTTTATTTTTGCTCTACATTCTTTAGAAGTTACTTGGCTAAAACAGTTTCAGAGAACACCTGAGTTCAGGTCTTGGAACTTAGAATTTAGCCATGTTTTTAGTTGGGTGGCCCTGGGCAAGCAACTTAACCACTCTGTGCCTCTGTTTCTTCCTCTAAACAGAGAAAATAATTCTTCACAAGGTCATTTAGGGATAAAAGGTATGTCTCAGTTAATGGCTCCACCTTCCTTTTCTTAACATCTTAATGTCCAGTCATGACTAGCCTTGCTAGGCTGGTCCTCCACAGGCCATTCCTTACCCCAGTTAGAATGGGGCACCAAAATTATTGCTGAAGATTTTGTAAGAAATGCTAGCTTCTGTGCCAAATTGCCAACTGTTTCAAGTAATGAAAATTGATAGGAGGTGGGTTCTTGGAAATGAGGTGTTTGCTATCTCAGTGTGGAGGGTTGGAAGTGAGACCTGGTCAGTTCATAAAGACCAAGCAGAACTTGATTTTGTTGGGAGAATATGAGGGTATGTTGTATAATAGATCCAGGTGAAGTGAGAAAATAGAGTTTCTGGCGGCCAAATTGGGGCAGGGACAGAACTAATGAGGGCAAATGGGAAAGAGGTGCCTTATATCCTCATTGTGTTTTTGTATCTCGACTTCTTTTTCTTCAGTTTGGAAGCTTAGGAAGTTGAGGTGGGGGATAACATCCACACATATACAGTAAAGCAAGGGTACAGTCCTTTGAATTTGGAGAGGATGGTGGATGTAGAATTTGCAAATGATCTTACTATATTAACATTTTACATTTAGAATTTTAGAATCATAGGTATATATGTCTCTTGGTCTAATTCTCATAAGATCTAGAATCCTGCTGGTATTACTTTCTTAACGCTGCTCTAATGCATTGCCACACATTCAGAGGCTTAACACAGTACATCTATTATCCTACAGTTCTGGAGATCAGAAGTCTAACATGGATCTTATGGGGGATGGGTCTTATGAGGAATCAACAGAATTGCATTTTTCCTCGAGGCTCCAGGGGAGAATCTGTTTCACTGCCTTTTCCACGTGCTGTGGTGCTTTGCTTGTGGCCCCTTCTCCCATCTTCAAAATATATTATTCCAATTCTGCTTCTATCATCCCAACTCCTTCTCTGATTCTTATTCTACTGCTCCTCTCTTATATGAACCGTCTCATTTGGGCCCACTCAGATAACCCCATCTCAAGGTCCTTAACATAACCACACCTGCAAAATTCTTTATTTTTTTTTCATATAAAGCGATATATTCATAGGTTCTAGAGTTTAGGGTGTGGTCATCTTTGGGGGACCATTCTTAGTCTACCATACCTCCCCTAAAACACTCGTTCCTTGTGGTTAGGGGTGTGTGTGTGTGTGTGTGTTAGTCACTCAGTTGTATCTGACTCTTTGTGACCCCAAGGATGCTACTCAGCAGGCACCTCTGTCCTTGGGATTCTCCAGGCAAGAATACTGGAGTGGATTGCTATTCTCATCTCCAGGGGATCTTCCTGACCCAGGGACTGAACCCAAGTCTAACATATTGCATGAAGCCTCTTTACCATCTGAGCCACCAGAGAAGCCCTTGAGGATAGGTATACACCTCTTTTTGAACTCCTTCTGAGGTAGCCCATTCTGTTATTGTAACTTAAGCATTATCTGACTCAGTTAAATGAAGGAATGAGAGAGTGAAAGAAGCCATATCCTCTTATTCTTCCTCTTCTCTGGCCTACACAGAACTGGACAGGAATAACATTAGGAGTATTTGCTAGAATTTTGGTCTCTATCTTGAGTTTTGACAGGCAAGTTTCCAAAAGGATAGTAGCTTGGCTAACCCCAAGTCAGGAAGGTCTTGCCGGTCTATAAATGAATGGAATAACAAGGAATCACAAGGATGGAATAACAAGGCCTCATTATTCCTATCAACAACTTAATTGTCATTGTGATTAATTGTAATTCATGTACATACAACTGTGTAGCCTACATACAAATTCTTCTACTGTTATTGCAAAGAACGACATCAACATTGCCTTGAGCCAATTCAGATAAACATCAATAAGAAGTAAGTTATTTATCCACTCACTTGCTGCGGAATCAGTAGGGAGCCTTTCTCAACCCAAGGCTGTCCAATTTTCAAAGGGGTAAAAGTACAATTAAGTGGAGGATTCCCAAAGCTCTGTCCGAGACTGTGCTCGTCTCGTTTGCTTTTATAATAGAGTTATTACTAGTCAAACTATTTCAGAAAGCTCTTTTCTGTTGACAGTATTTTCAGGTAGCTCTCAAGTCTTTTTAGTTCAGTCCTCTGATGTATAAAATATAAAGTTTTCTGTGTAAAATCTCTTTTTCCCCCAAATGTGTAGAATCTGCTTTCTCATATATTAGCTAACAACTTTTCATTAGAAAACTTTTGTCAAGCATTGAACAAAGCAGATGTCTTAGCTGTGAGGCTGGCCCTAGTAACAGAACTCCCAAATCAGTCCAACTACTCTAAGTGATCATTTAAGGTGAATCCTGCTGCTGCTACATGCAGTCACTAAACAGATGAGCCCCTGTTTCTGCTGTTCTGGTTCTGGCCCTCATCTCAGTCTGATGGTATTTTGCAATCATTGTCTCCAACATTTTATTAATCACTATGTGTTCAAATTTCTTTTTTATTGAAATAGAGTTGATTTACAAATGTTTCACCAATCTCTGCTATACAGTAAAATGACTCAGTTATACACATACAGATTTTTAAAAAAATATTCTTTTCCATTATGGTTTATATAAGCTTTCCACATGGTGCAGTAATAGAGAATACACCTGCCAACACAAGAGATGCAGGAGACAGGGGTTTTGACCCCTGGGTTGGGAAGATCCCCTGGAGGAGGAAATGGCAACCCACTCCAGTATACTTGCCTGGAAAACTCCGTGGAGAGGGGAGCCTGGCAAGCTACAGCCCAAGGGGTCACAGTCAGACAAGGTTGAGTGACTGAGCGCACGCACATTGGATAAATTTCCCTGAGTTATTTACACTAAAACCTTGCTGTTTACCAATCCTATATATAATAGTTTACGCCTGTTAACATCTGTTTACATCCCACACTCCTAGTCCTTCCCTCCCTCACCCCACCTCCCCTTGGCAACCACGAGTCTTTTCTCTCTGTCTGTGAGTCTGTTTCTATTTTGTAGATAGGCTCATTTGCGGCATGTTTTAGATTCTACATATAAGTGATAGCATATATTTTCTTCTTTTATCCCAGTAAATAGTAAGGAGTGGAATTGCTGGGTCACAAGTAAATGTACATTGAACTTTATAAGAAATTAACAAACTATTTTCCAAACTGGTTATACCATTTTATACTCTTATGGGCATCAAGCACCATCTGAAAGTTCTAGTTGCCCCATATGCCTACTGGCAGTTGGTATAATCTTTTAAATTTTAACCATTCAAATGGGTGTTCAGTAAAACCTTATTCTGGTATTCCTTTTCATTTCATATATCATTTTGGGCATCTTTTGATGTTTGTTTATGGCTATTCAGATATCCTCTGTGAAGAATCTATAAACATTTTTTTTTTTTACCCAATTTTAAATTGGGTTGTGTTATTATTTTGAGTTTTAAGATGTTTTTATATATCCTAGATACAATTATTTTATTAGATATCTACATTGTAGCTATTTTACCCCAGTCTGTAGCTTGACTTCTCATTCTCTGAATAGTAATTCTTAATTTTGATGATATCTAATGTATTGGTTTCCTTCCTATTGATACTATAACAAATTACCTGATATCATGGTTTAACACAACACAAATTTATTATTTTAAAGTTCTTGATATCAACACCAAACCAAGTTGGCAAGGCTGGAGTCTCCAAGGGAGAGTCCATTCCCTTGCCTTTTTCTCATTTCTCAAGGCGGCATGCACTCCTTGCCTGGTGAGGCCACATCACTCTGACCTCTCCTTCCATCCTCACATTGTCTTCTCTGACTCTTGAGTCTCTTATTTCCCTCTTAGAAGGACACTTAGTCTCTCCTTGATAATCCAGAGTAGTGACCCACTTTAAGACCCTTAACATATCACATCAGCAAAGTCCCTTTTGCCACATGAGGTAATGTATTCACAGGTTCTGGAGATTAACATCCAACATATTCATTTGTTAAATGAATAATGATGAACCTTCTGTCACAGAGCACAGGACTCCCCTCATGATGGTGTTGCAGACTGACATTCATAGCAACTCTATTTAACTGTGAAAAAGGATGGTGAAGGGCCAATTTTTTAGTTAGGCAAAATGTCAATTAACTATTGGTATATGAAGGCTCAGTGGTAAAGAATTAGTCTGCCAATGCAGGAGATGCAAGAGACTCAGGTTTGATCCCTGGATTGGGAAGATACCCTGGAGAAGGAAATGGCAACCCACTCCAGTATTCTTGCCTGGGAAATCTCATGGACAGAGAAGCCTGGCAGGCTACAGTTCATGGGGTCACAAAGAGTCAGACATGACTGAACATGCATGCATACAAAGGGATATTCTAATAGCCACATCAGAGTTTTGGTAAATGAACTTCAATATTGTATATGATAATCTTATAAAGTGAAGTGAAAGTCACTCAGTCATGTCTGACTCTTTGTGACTCCATGGACTGTACAGTCCATAGAATTCTCCAGGCCAGAATACTGAAGTGGGTAGCTTTTCCCTTCTCCAGGGGATCTTCCCTACCCAGGGATTGAACCCAGGTCTTCCGCATTGCAGGTGGATTCTTTACCAGCTGAGACACAAGGGAAGCCCAGTCTTATAAAAGGTTAGATTATTAAAGCATTATTTCTCATAGTCTAATGTGGATGAAAATATTCTTAAAACTCAGATTGCTGGGTTAAAACTCCACCCCTAGAGATTTTAAATCTGTGGTAAAGTTCAAGAATTTGCATTTCTAACAAGTTTCCAGGTGCTGTTGGTTTTTGCTAGCCTGGGAATCTCATTCGAGAACTGCTGGATTAGAGAAATAGTTTGTCAAGAGCTGTTCAACCAGTGTTTTTTAATGTGTGGGACAAAGGTCATCTATGTAGGAATCACCAGTTGAGCTTGTTAAAGATTCTGATTGCTGCTGCTGCTGCTAAGTCACTTCAGTCGTGTCTGACTCTGTGCGACCCCATAGACGGCAGCCCACCAGGCTCCCCTGTCCCTGGGATTCTCCAGGCAAGAATACTAGAGTGGGTTGCCATTTCCTTCTCCAATGCATGAAAGTGAAAAGTCAAAGTGAAGTTGCTCAGTCATGTCTGACTCTTAGTGACCCCAAGGACTGCAGCCTTCCAGGCTCCTCCATCCATGGGATTTTCCAGGCAAGAATACTGGAGTGGGATGCCATTGCCTTCAGGCCCTAATACCAAATGTTTGGATTAGTAGCTTTGGAGAAGAACCTACAAATCTATTTTAAAGAAATTCTCCTGGGGAGTCTGATGTCACTAAAGCTTGTGAACTACTCTGTTAAACTGTATGAAGCTCTTTCAAGCCATCAGCCACCACTGTGCTCTGGGTCATAAGCAGGTGATTACAGTGTCATATTCTTACATATTATTGGTATCATTATGGTATAGAGTTAAGCACTGGGATTTTTGGAGCTTGATAGAGAAGGGTTCAGGTGTTATGTATGCCACTTTTTATTTGGGTGACTTTGGACAATAAGAGAATCATTTGGGGCTTTAAATTCTTTATTTCAAAATATTTATTTATTTATTTTAGCGGTGTCGAGTCTTAGTTGTAACCTGAGACTTCTCCCATGCTCACAGGTTTAGATGTCCCATGGCATATGGGATCCCATTTCCCCAGTCAAGGATTGAACCTGTATCCCCTGCATTGGAAGGTGGATTCTTAACCACTGGACCACCAAGGACACCCCTGGAGCTTTCAATTCTTTGATCTGTGGAGTGGAATAATGAGACAAGTACTACATAATAATTAGTTAACCTAGTATCTGATACTTAGTAAGTAAGCAAGCAATATATAATAGCTCTTCTTTGATTTCCTCCTATTTCCCATTCCCAGTAGGGTTGTATTTGGTTTGACCCACTAGACCTGTCTCTTCTGGGGTAGGGGAGACTCTCTTCCTAGTTTTCTATCCCAGTTGACATGAATCAAGAAAGGCATCAGTGGGAGGAACAGCAGAGGAAAAGATGAGAAGGATTGGGACTCTAAGAGCAGAGAGAAAAAGACTCTTCTCTGGGTGGTGCTGGTGACAAGTGAGCAGACACGGAGATTGTTTGGGAAGTGGTTTACTGCCGGTTTGGTTATAACTCCCATCCACATTCATAATGCCACACATGTTCTCCTGCTACACCCTCCAGGACTCTGCGATGGATGCTCGTGCACACTTAGAGTGATGGATGGACGTGTTTGCACTGACTTAGAGGAGGGATATTAGAAGACGTAGAAGAGGATGGTCAGGAAAAATGAGGAAAAGCCTTCTTAGCCTCAAAAGAGACCATAAAGCCTGGAGCTATTTTCAGTGTGGCCAAAAAGCCTGGCACTGTTTCTCATTTTGTTGACTTATTTTATTTTTCTGCATCTGTCTGGTCATACCCAAGAGAAGGGATAATATTTTTTCCTGAGTCCTTGGAGCACAAGGCCAAGTAGACGGACTCTGGGAAAGAGAGTAAGTGAATGTTTTGGCCTTATCTATTCAACTGATCAAATAGCCTTTCTCACAGAGCCATTATTTTCTCTTGTCCTTTTAGACTCTGTGTGTGTGTGTGTGTTGAGTGTCTTCATGTCAAAATGTATCTGAAATTTAAAGGACATGATATTCTGCTACTTTTGACTTCAAAAGAATCCTTTCTAGCTCTTATCTTGCTTGTGCTAAGGTTTATTACATATATAACATATTCTTTTTATGAACTCTGAACATTTATAATTTCCAACAAACATGAGACAACAGGCCTAAAATTCAAAATGAAAACAAAATAAAAACAAAAAACAGCCTTCTATTTTCTACTCACATACGTGGTCATTTCTGATCAGAACCAAGTCCCAAATCATCATATTTTCAAACTTGAAGGCAATTAAAGACCAAGAAACAGAGGCTCAGAGTACTTAAGTTACACAGTAGTGGTGCTCATTTAATTGGTCTCAGAAAACAGATCTGTGGTGTCTATTTCAACGCTCGGATTCATCAAGATTTACCCTACCACCCTTGATTGGAGTCCACGGTCCCATAGCTATTAAAATCCTAAATGGATTCAGAAAAACATACCTGTGATGATTAGTACACTAAGACCTAAATCAAATCCATTCGACTTCCATGGATTTATAAGTAATTTTATAAGCTGGCTAATTAATTTATCAGAATAAGTTTCTGGAAGATGACTACCCTCATTCCCCACCATGGGACAGGATGGTTAAAAGCCCTCAGTGAATGGCTTCTTTCCTAAGAATAGGGACACCTTACTGGTGATCTGTAAGACTGTGAGGCAGTCTGTGAGACGGCCTCCTGCCACTGTCAAAGGCAGATACTCATTTCTGCTCAGTGTGTGTGGCATTTTCCAAACTCCTGAAAAGGATAAAACTGAGATAGACATTTCCAAGTATAAGTTAAACAAACAAAAAATTAAAATTTAAGTTGTTTTGTTTCAACTTAAAAATTTTTTACTTCTTTAAAAATATTGTCAATACATGTACATAGCTATGAAATAATGATAAATGATAATCTTCTGTCCTATTTCTTCCCATCCCTGAGTGAAACATTTTTAACTCTTTTTGCTCTCTCCTCTGGTTTTAACCTTAATATACTATTACTACTTGATTCCTAAGTCTTAGACATTTCTACTTGCTTCTTTTTGCAGTGGTTGAGGACTTGGCTCTCCACCACCCTCCAAATTTCTTTCCTTCCTTTCTCACTTATGACATATAATAAAACCACAGTTTTAGTGGAGTTGAAATTCAGTCTTCACATTATTATGATGGCGTAAGTAAATATACTTTACTGAATAATCTACTATTATATTATTGTTGTTTCTCCCTCTTGTTTTTAAAAACATTTTCTTGGAATGTGAAACTGCCTTACTTTTTTTCAGTCCCACAATCTCCTATATATCCACAAATGTTTTCCAAATGCTCTACTAGATCTGCTGCACATGTTTAAGAAGTTTTCCCCAAATAGTTTAATATGATCCTTTACCAGTTGTCACTCTGGCGTACACACACTTCTGCTTCAATTTATTTTTTCTCCAGGCCTGCTGCACAGAATCAACTTGGGACCTCAACCTGCTTCTGTGTGGGATTTCCCATCTCCTTAATCATGTGCTTTCTTCTTCCTCATTTAATTCCTTCATTTTTTTTTTTTTTTGGGTAATTCTTCTTGAATTAAAACTTGAATTTTTTTTAAAATTAAAAAGTTACAATTCAGGGAGAATATAATGAATCCATATATACTTATCACTCATATTCAAAAATTATCACATTTGCCACATGTGCGACCCCATAGACGGTAGCCCACTGGGGTTACGCCCGTCCCTGGGATTCTCCAGGCAAGAACACTGGAGTGGGTTGCCATTGCCTTCTCCAATGTATGAAAGTGAAAAGTGAAAGTGAAGTTGCTCAGTCATGCCCAACTCTTAGTGACCCCATAGACTGCAGCCTACCAGGCTCCTCCGTCCATGGGATTCTCCAGGCAAGACCAAGAGTACTGGAATGGGTTGCTATTACCTTCTTCACATTTAATACATGCGCCTCTTTTTTTCCCTCCTCCTTCTCCCGTCTACTCTGCTCTTCTGCTCCCTCTCTTCCCTTCTCCCTTGCTAAAGTGTTTTAAGGTGAAAGCCACTATTTTAAGTCACGACACTGGATGAGCAGACTACATTCTATATACGTAGTGACAAAGAGACCCTGACTGCATCACCCAAGTTGCCGACATCTGCACACAAGAAGGTTTTTTTCTGGCTTTTTCAGTTACCTAAACCAATGCATTCTTTTTTCAAGGGACATTGAGTTAGGTTTCTGGAACATGCAAAATTTTCAAGTTGACCAGAAGTTTTGGCACACTGATTTCAGAACTTTTTTTTCAAGATCATTGCACTTAAACTAATACCCAAGTAAACTTGCTCTTTGTGCTATTGGTATCCAGTAGGTAAAATGTTTAATTTATAATATTCAACTATGGAGACATAAATATAAAATAATGTGATGTTTGCCTCCTTTGAAAATATACTTTTTGTATAATACCAGTATAAAGATTAAGATTAGACGTTCAATGGGAAAACTATTTTGTTCATTAGGAACTGATGGAGAAGGGCTTCCTATATCCATTAAAGAAATGTTATATAGCTCAGTTAACTTTAAGAGAGTAAATATAGCACTCTTTGTATCACAAACCAGTAGGTGATGGAACATTTGATAACTAGAAATTGTGTCCATGAATTAGCACATTAGCTCCCCAAAAATTGTAAATTCCATAGTAGTATTTTCATTCAGGTATTCTTATCTTCATTATTAAAAACATGAGCATTTTATAATTCTTTGTGTTTTCTGAATTGTGTTAACAGAATAGCTGAAATCAATTTGATTTGAATAGTTCAGAAATGCTGATAAAAATATCTTCCTGATCACTTTCTTATATATGGCTCCATTCTCCATGAGGTCTTTTGCTTTTAACAGTACACAGATCCCAGAAACTTGCAGCTTTCTGGATAAATAACTTCATTTCTAGTTCTATTTTCTCCTCTTAGATCTTTATCCCCAGCAGATAAGGAAATTAGGTTTATTATGAGCAATTTATTGATGTATTTACAGTAAGTTCTTCCTATTAATCTTATTTATACTGTGCTTCACATGTTTTTAGTAATCATCTTTTGAAAAGGTTATGCAAAAAAAGCTTGAAGTAGCAGGGATTAATAAATTTATTCACATATGTGTTTATTAATACACAGATTAAAGTGAAATAAAGAGTAAAATTCTTCCCCCTAGTGACAAAGAAGAGCATAATTATAACTCAATTTAATAGGAATCATCTCAAATTCTTACCAGCAGGTTGGGTGAAAATATTTAACTAAGTGGTTATTTTAATGATGGCAATAATATTTTTTAACTCCCAGGGATTTTGACATGATCTCATCTTCCTAGCCTCCTAAACCTGACCATGGAAGGTTGTGTTTTCTAAAAATGGCAGGTTCTGTTTTCTAAAAGTGGCTAGATACTTATTCCATTCTCCATGTGCTTCTTGAATTAAGACAACCTTCTTATCAAGAGGTGTGGTGTGTGCTTTCTCCTCTTGAAGTTTTTTTGAAGGGGAATAGTAACTACTACTTGGACTAAGTGTGCGGTTAGAAGTGATGCTGTGTGGTGTCAGAGGCCATAAAAAGGATGCAACTTGTGCATGACTTGCCCTTTCCTGGGATATGCACCTCGAAAGTTCCAAGCTCTCATGTAAGCCATCCAGATACTGTAAAGCAACCAACCTGGAAAGACCATGTGGAGAGACCAAAGGGAGACAGAGAAAAACATCAGAGGATTCCCAGATGTTCCAGTCTTCCCAGCCTGGGTACCAAACATGTAAGTGAATGAGCACCCTCTGCCTGCAACCATGTGAGAAAGTCAGAGGGGGAACTGCCTGGCTGGGTCCAGTCAACTCCCACAGCCATGTGAAGAAACATTAAGTTTTTAAGGCACTAAGTTTTGGTGGGTAGTTACACAGTCATAGTAAATAGAACACTGGCTCTTCTCCATGGTTCCCTCATTCAGAGACCAGCATCCTTATTCATATGACAGTCCCCAATTTTTCACATCACTTTGTTTCAAACTTTTCTGAGATCCAGATGGGGAGTTCCAATTGCGTATGTAAATTTCCATGGTCTCAAATGTACCTGTTGGGAGATACTGCAAATCATATGCAATAGACAGCAATGTGTGCTATCCATTCAGGGAGAGAACCAATAACAGGCAGCAATAATGCAATTTGCCACAGTCACCAAAGTTGTGTGAGTCTATTAATGAGATAGGAGGAAAAAAGGTTTTCCCTCTATATATGTAGGAATAACCTACATGGGGACATAGAAAAAGGATTAAAAAGATACCCATCAAAGCACTAGCAATTCTCTGACATGGGGCTAGAAATGTAAAACAGATGAAGAAAGACCAGTTCTCCTTAAACCTCTGTAGTGCTTGAATCTTTTACAACAAGAATCCAAGCAACTGAGGGAGTCTGAGGCTGAGAGCTGCTACCTGCCACATCCAAGGTCACTCAACAGTCAAAATCCAGAACTGGATCCAATTCAGAATTGTTTGCAGTGTATTTTGTCTGGTCCCTGCCTTTGCCCTTCTGTATGTGCCTTGCATATTTTCCTGTTGTCATCTGAGCATGTACAAAGAAAAATGACCATATGGGCTGTATTTCTGGCTGTTCTCTTTTAATTCCAGCATTTGTATATGAGGTCATAGTTATTTAATTTTGCTTTACTGCTTCCTCATATCCTCCTTCAAGTTATTAAAAAAGTGTTGATGGTAGGAAGATTAAAAAAGTCTTTGGTGTTACCCAGAAAATTGAAGCTGTATACCAGTGGAACTGATCCAGAGTTTTCTTAGAGAAATTAGCACCAGCAATAGATCTGTGTTTTCCTTCACAGAAAAGTTCTATAGTCAGGATTTAAAAAAAAAAAATTCCATGCATTAATTGTGAACATATCTTGCTTATAACTGAGAATTTGGGCTCATGGTTCAACTGTCATTAATGTGCAAATTGTCTCAAGATACTGTGAAGAAAGCTGAGCACCAAAGAATTGATGCTTTTGAACTGTGATGTTGGAGAAGACTCTTGAGAGTCCCTTGGCCTGCAAGGAGATCCAACCAGTCCATCCTAAAGGAGATCAGTTCTGGGTGTTCTTTGAAATGACTGATGCTAAAGCTGAAACTCCAATACTTTGGCCACCTCATGCGAACAGTTGACTCATTGGAAAAGACCCTGATGCTGGGAGGGATTGGGGGCAGGAGGAGAAGGAGACGACCGAGGATGAGATGGCTGGATGGCATCACCGACTTGATGGACGTGAGTTTGAGTAAACTCTGGGAGCTGGCGATGGACAGGGAGGCCTGGCGTGCTGCAATTCATGGGGTCGCAAAGAGTCAGACACGACTGAGTGACTGAACTGAACTGAACTGATCCTTTTTTCCTCCCTTACTTAGTTTTTATAGTAATACAACAAGGAAAAGAAAAATGCACATGTATCCTCTAAAAAAATGTGAAATTTTACAAAACAGGTAATTTATAGAGTTAAACTATACAATTCCTTCATTTATAAAAGGAATTCTTTTAAATGGCATGAATTTTGTATTAGGATTTTGTTTATAGATCATAAGGAAACAGGAGGTGATGATGGGAGAGAAGCCCGAGAAAGGTAAAATGTTTTAGGAAACAATAGTGATTAAAGATCAATAAAAAATGGGAAAAAAATACACTTGGAAAATGGTTAGGCCAAGAGGAAAATATTAAATTCATAATAAGTTTCATAAAAATGTGATATCAAATGAACATTTTTATGGTTTGTAAGATGGAAAGTGTCTTTTCCTTTGTAATAATAGCTATCTTTCATACCGAGGAGAGGTATGATTGTGTATTTTGTGAAAACAAGACATGCCATGAGTGATGAAAATGATAAAGGGCTCTATTTCAGCAAATCACTGGTAGAAAACAAAGCCCCAGACAACTGGCTAGAGCTCCAGTGTTGTTGAAAGTAGAATACTGTTTCATTATTCTACCATGCACTTTGAAATCTAGACATTATTGCCAAATATAAAAAGGTGATCTGTGCATTTGTATGCTGAATAGCATGCATTCTTAATGCTTTTTGGTGATTTTGTTGTAAGAGCATATTTAGTCCTTGCTTTCATTTTTACTATCGAAGTAAATTAAACCATCTATAAAGTTCCAAACAGCCAAAGCTCTTTTCTCTCTGTTTGTCAGCAAGAACTAGCTGGGCTCTCAGAAAAGGGCTTTTCCCCTGCTCATCTGCTGTAGCAGCTTTGTTTTGCCAAGATGGCTACAGATATGCAGGCTGCATAGGAAATCCCAGGTGGTAATACTGCTTTCCACTCTTGGTGGGGAAGCAGATTCAGAAATCTAGGGAGTCAGTCGTTCAGTGTTTTACTTACATAGCCTGGGGGTCTGGCCATGGACTCAACTCTGAAATGGGGAGACACAGACTGAATCTGCTCTAACATAGCATATTAGAAAAATCTTTCTTCCCTCCTAAATGAAAACATCCTTATTGCTATTTCCTCTCAAACGTAGAAATAATATATATTTTGAGGAAAAAATTATGTATGATGTAGAAAGGGAAATTCTCTCCCCTTCCCCTAATGTTATCATCTCCTAGATAACCCACTATTAATATTTTGTTATAAATCGTTCCAAATATTTCCTATAAATGTGAGCACAATTATGTTTCTCTGAAATGAAAATATGCCTTTTTGTTTTGTTGTGAGCTCTTTTACCTTAGCACTGTGTATTGGGCATCTCTCTGCATAGCTATCTACAAACCTATAGCTCATTCTTCAAACTGCATTATTGTTATTATTTTCACAGAACCTAAAATGATGGGCATTACCTGTGCTATATATGGTGCACAAGGAATTTATTTTCACTTCCATTTTTCCATGCTTAATGTTTCATTTCCTCTGAGAAATCCCCTCAATGCAGAACTGTGGGGTCAAAGAATATGTGTGATTTACACTGTAGTGCCTGTTGCCAATGGCCCTCCAGAAATATCCTAAATATGTTCCCACTGAATGTGTATGAAAGCATCCATCTCCCACATCTTTGCCCAAACTGGATATTGTCAGTCTTCTTAATATTTGTCAAACTGATAGGCAAAAACCAATATCTAATTTTATTATACTTTACATAAGAACTGTTTTTTTCCTCTTTCCAAACGTAGATTTAGTTGTGTTTTCTTCAGAAGGCTCTGTCCTTTGCTTTGGGGAGGCTCTATCCTTTTGCTCTATCCCTGTTTCCAGCCTCTGTCCCATCCAGCTTGTTAGGGCATTGCTGGTCATTGTTGGTCTTTTGCTGTATCAGTGTTTTGCTTTTCCCATAGCTGAGCAGAGGCATGTTTTCTTTCTGTCTCTGATGTAGATTCTCACTGTATTTGTACATACCACACACTACACACAGAATCACAAATCACCATCACAAATACACCTTAACACAATCTCTCCCCCTCTCACACATACCACATCACATACAAAATAACATTTGCAATCCTATCACACACACCATGGCGTCTAATAGAGTGTTGTTACAGCAATCACAATCAAATCAGGTTTCTGAGCAGAGTAGAGGCCCATCACTTTTCTAGGACACTTCAAATACTTCCAGATGACTATGGCCTTTCTTGGGTGTCACCTTCATCATCTCAGTTCCCCAGTGTCCTGCTCATAGAACTTTTCTACAAGCTATTTCCTCCTTGCTGGGCACATCTGCACTCTCACAGCACAGAGGCTGCTGTTAAAAAAAGGCAAGAACTGAAGTTCTTGTGTACTGACTCAAATATACAGGAAATGCTTTAAATCTGGTCTCTCAGCCACATCAATATTTATTATTTCCCCTCGAATTATGCCACATGGATTTCGAAGAATTAAACTGTGGAAAGGCCGAAATAGATCCTGCTTTGTCTGGTTTCTGCAGAGAACATTCTGATTTACCATTAGCCCAATGTTTCTTTCCGAATGCAGTTTTCTTTATTGATTTCTTCCCCTCTGTCACCAGCATTGCTCAAAACAGAACTACTAAAATTTGCTGACCTCCTTTGTTCCTCCGAGGTTCTTAGCAATAAGACTTATGCAGAACATATCCTTTAAATCCACTACTTAATTAAAATACAAAGTTAGGTTGGGAAAACATAAATAATAGAGCTGATAAGGAATTTGTATATGAACACTATTTATCCCTCTAGTTTTCTGTGTATAAATCTGGGTCTAACTCTTTAGAGAGAAGTCTGCATAGCATAATTATGAGCCAAATGGGCCTGGGTTTGCACCCTATGTCTGTATGAACTCATGATAATTTTCCTTTCTGAGCTTCATTTTTTGGGAGGGGTGTTTAAAATGGAGTTAATAAAAGTACCACTAGCTTTGAGGATTAAATAGGTACACTGGACAATATAAGACTTCACTAAATGTAATAATGTTATTACCTGGTAAAAATATTATTTTTATTCATTCAAAAGTCTAGGGAGATGTGTTTGGATGTACATTTTAGTTCTCTTACATGCGATACTGGACTTCACTAGTATATGAAATTAGTCAATATTCATGGACCCCCTAATGTCAACTAGGCTCAAAGTAACCCAGACATGGGTCCTTTTCTCAAGGATTCTCATTTCCCTTGGGATGCAGAAACTGTGTATTATGTGTACATTGTGACAATAATTATTGCTTACATTTATTGTCTGTGTGCTATGAGGTAGACTCTAAGTACTTTGCATGAATTAGTTCATTTAATTCCTATAGTCAAATATGTGGGGAACATGCTCCTGCTATGCCCATTCTATGGATGATTAAACTGAGGCAATAGAATTTAAGGAGTTATCCTAGTTTGCTAGGATGAGGTAGGGTCAGGTGCATGAACTACACCACTTTAGTGGAGGTGTGTGGGTAGGAGGGAGGAACATCGTCCTAGAAGCAGAAATACTTCCTTCCCCAAATTCTTCATTTCTTCTTTTTAAAAAAAGTCTTCATTGAATTTGTTGCAATATTGCTTCTGTTTTATGTGTTAATGCTTTTGACTGGGAGGCAAGTGGAATCATATAGCTCCCTGACTAGGGACTGAACCCATACACCCTGCATTGGAAGGTGAAGTCTTGGGCACTGGAATACCAGGAAAGTGCCCCTTTCATCTTTTTTTTAACATGTACCTTTCCTCACAATGTTCTTCATTCTTTTGGTTTTAGTCACAGAAGGGGTTTTCCTCTTGTCAATGTGCAAATACCACTCGATAGGGTTAACCCACAGAAGATAAAAGTCATTCTGAAAAGTTCATCCGATCTTTAAGGTGATGAGTCAGGAGAGAATCTGAGACACTGGATGAGAGGGAGGAACCCTGGGCTGGAGGGCAGGGAGGAAGAGTGGAGTTAAGAGCATGGATGTGCCGCCTCAAGATACATCCTCCCTTGTATTAATATATGCATGGCTCAGGCCCTTTGCTATTCACCTGAAACTGTCACAACACTGTTAATTGGCTATTGTTGTTGCTGGTGTTCAGTCGCTAAGTCATGTCTGACTCTTTGAGACTCCATGGACTGTAGCATACTAAGCTCCTCTGTCCTCCACCATCTCCTGGAATTTGCTCAAATTCATGTCCATTGAGTTGGTGATGTTATCATCTCATCCTCTGCCACCCCCTTCTCAGCTATGCTCTAATATAAAATAAAAAGTTTTTAAAAAAGACACACCCTCCTTTTTATGTTTATGTATTTATCATATCTGCTCTGGGAGCACTATATTCCTTTCTATGGGTCTGGAATTTTTCTGACATCTTTCTCCTTCTGCCTAAGAAACTCATTTTATTATTTCATGTGTCTCTGCACTGATGGTGACAAATTTACTTGGCTGGCCTTTCTGAAAATGTCTTTATTTCACCTTGGTTTTTGAAGGATATTTGGCTGGATATAGAACTTTATGCTGAGAGTTTTCTTTGTTTCTGCTTTTATTTACACACACAAATTTCAAAGATTTATACTGTTTAATGCCCAAATAAGTATTTGGGGTTAAAAATATTTGTGTCAATGAGATACAAGACAAGGACAACTGGGTGGGGAGAATTATACTGATAAAAGTTTATTACACTGTTCATGAATAAATATCACATTTGAAGACAAAAGGAAAGACTCATCCTCCCTGCCTATCACTCGGGCAGAGCTTTGTCTCGCCTGGCCCTTCTCTGGAGAAGGAAATGGCAACCCACTCGAGCATTCTTGCCTGGAGAATCCCATGGATAGAGGAGCCTGGCGAGCTGCAGTCCATGGGGTCACAAGAGCGCGACACGACTTAGCAACTTAGCTACCACCACCACCTTCTCAGGGTCTGTGAGTTCCGCCTGCTTTCCTGAAATCACTCTTCACCTACCATGCCTCTTTTTAAAGAATTTTTCTTTAAAATGTGATTATTTTAAAAGTCTTTATTGAATTTGTTGTAATTTTGCTTCCGCTTTATATACTTTTTGATTTGTTGGCCAGGAGGCTTGTAGGATCTTAGTTCTCTGACCAGGGATCTAACCCACACCGCCTTCATTAGAAAGGCAAAGTCTTAATCACTCGACCACTAGGGAAGTCCCCCTGCATGCTTATCAATTCCTCCTTTATTTTAGGACCTTTGCCTTATTTTATATCCTCTATTCCGCCTTTTCTCTCTTCCTCTAAGGCATAAAATGGGTCCAGGATTAAGGCTTTGGGGCATCTCGCCTGCATGGAAGCACAGGTCCTTGTTTGTAATTCTTTTGCTGTTGATAGTCTTTTCTCAGAAGGTAACTCAGGAGGCATTTTTGAGAGGCTATTTTATGTTTTTTTAAGAAAGGTAATGAAGAAGATGGTCTTTTTACTACTGCTTATTTTTTAATTATGAAAGTTACATTTATTAAAGAACATTTGAAAATATAGAAATATATCATGATAAAAATCACTCCTAGATACTGTTCTGTCTCCAGTGGATCTTCCCCACCCGGGGATCAAACCTTTGCTTCTATGTCTCCTGCATTGGAAGGTGGGTTCTTTACTGTTTGAGCCACTGGAGAAGCCCCTAGATACTGTTAATAATTTGGGAGAATACTTTAGACCATTTAAAAACATTGTGTGGTTTTTAAAATACAGTGTAATCATTTCATTTACATGTATACATGCTTAACTACATTTGCCTGTATATATAAAATATTTGTGGATGTATATATAAATATTGTGTGTGTATATATATATAATTCTGTGGGGGCAGAAAAGGATTTCATTAAGATTCAGTCCTTATGTGCTAGTCACTTCCATCGGCGCAGGTCTATTGACTTCTGTATCGAATGTCTGTCATCACAGCTGTGTTTTAATCTAAACTGACCACTTGGGCATCTGTTAACCTTTCAACACTGCTTCGTGATATAGGTGCAATCTCAAATCTTTCCTGATTCAGTCTTGGAGCTTGAGCTTTCCCTGACATCATTCTAATGCGCTAGAACATAGGAGATTTCACTTCTCTCACTCGTTGGCAAGTATCTCAGACTCTTCAGTGCATCTATCTCACAGTGCTCCCCCATGTCCTTTCACTCTGCTGCCTGTTCAATACTAGATTATGGAACTGAAACTCTAAGAAGAGGCAAGAAGGCAGCAGTGAAGTGACTGGAAAGGTTGCCATTGTCTGCGTGTGCGATAAATGTCCTTTCCCGGACTTTATGAATGAGGCTGCCTTCCTGATGAGGGATTGATCTGCTCAACAGAATGTATGGAAAATGACAGAGAAACACCAGGAAGCAGAGCAAGATGAGTAGCCGCTTCAGAGAGTTTAGACTCTGTTTTTAGGACAAGGACTCCAGGGATTTAGATTAAAATTAAAATGAGAATCTTTGCATTATTCTCCCAAGCTCTTCATGTGATTTCTTTTGAGTAAAGGATAATAAATACAGCAACTGAAAATATTGGGAAGAATTATTTATCAACTACTCTTTTATTGTAGGGAGTTGTTCCCCCCCTACCCCTGGCCCACTCTAAAAAATCTTTTATCTTCACAGGGGACACGCGGTCCCTTCAGAACTATAAAATAAGGGGAGGGGGGAAGTCCTCCTTCCTGTGGAGATAACTGGAATTGAAGCATTTCATATGCTTTAGAATAGGAAATTGAGGAAGTAAATTGTCCACAAAGAACAAAGGAAGTTATTCAGCATGTCAACCTTGCCCCTGTGTTGGCTTTGAACCCAGTCTGGAACTGAAATTAAGCTTTGCCATAGCAACACTAAAGATTTCTTTAGGCTAAAAGCACCTTTGTAGGAAAAAATATGGGATGATCTCAAGAGGGACGGGATGTGTGGAGGTAGAAAGAAATGCATTTTAAAAGATAAAACCCTGAAATGAAAATTCAGACTCCTTCTAATCCGTGATTAAATGTTGTGACAGAAGAACCTTTAATTCCTTATAGTAAATCTCTCGTACTGGTTTCTTCAACTCTTCTGATATGTGGACGTGAAGTCCCTAGGGCTCTTCTTTGCTTAGGCAAAGAGTTCCATCCATGTGTATAACTGTCTCCAGATACCAAGCCCTTGTAAAGAAGAACTGTTTAACCTTGCTTGTTATCACTGATTCATGTTAATACCTAGTTCATTGGTCATACCATGGCAAAATCTAGCCCACTCACTTTTTTCTAAATGAAGTTTTTTGGAACTCAGACAGCCACCCCTTCAATTATATGGTCTATAGTTGCTTTTGCACTATCACAGAGAATTTAGTTTTGACAGGGATTGTATGACCCACAAAACCAAAAATATTCACTTTCTGACCCTTTACAGGAAAAGCTTGCTAAACATTGCTAGTTGATTAGAACATGGAAAGGCCAAATTTCTAGGTTTAAATTTGCATTTCCTATATCCAGTCCCAGAAATCTCCCATGTCAATTGTTCTCTCTGGTCAGATAATATTGCACATGGCCTCTGCCCATGTTTTTATAACATTTTTCCTGCCAAGCACAGCAGTACTAAAATAATAATAATAAACAGTGGTGTGACTTTTTTGTAGATATTTTATTTGTGTTTTGAATGTAAAGCATGAAATACATTTGGTTCTTCAAAAAGGACAGAGATATTTGGGAGATGATTGAATATGGGTTGCATTAAAAAGTAAATTAATTATTTACTGGATAAGTACAATGCATATTTGCATAAATAAAGCACTTTCCAAATAAGCATAATCATTTTCCACTGCACTTTCTAAACAAAAGAGATTAATTTCACATTTTTAAAGTATAAGACCACCCCCATGGCATGTGAGGTATAAACTACTCTCTGAAAGTTATCATATATATAAATGTAAACATCTGAATAATTAAACACATAAATGCACGGTTTATAGATAAACATCTCCACAGAAGATGCTGCTAATTAGTTGTGCCAGTTATATTAGAGGCATCATTCCTCAGCCTTTAAAACATGGCTTGCCTTTTAGCCATGTTGGAGTAAATATGGTGAGATAAGGGAACTGATTTTTTATTTTTAGAGTGTTCATACTGTCAGTGAAGAGAGTGGCAGAGGATAAATGGTTGGATAGCATCACTGACTCAATGCACATGAACTTGAGCAAACTCCGGGAGATA
This sequence comes from Cephalophus harveyi, assembly GCA_006410635.1. Taxonomy (NCBI): domain Eukaryota; kingdom Metazoa; phylum Chordata; class Mammalia; order Artiodactyla; family Bovidae; genus Cephalophus; species Cephalophus harveyi. The sequence continues at coordinate 329,824 of SJYT01005833.1, forward strand.
GTGGAGGACAGGGAAGCCTGGCATGCTGCAGTCCATGGGGTCACAAAGAGTTGGACATGACTTAGTGACTGAACAACAACCCTCTCACTAGTTGAGGACATGATTGCCAACTTCACATCAAAAGTCACTGGGGCTCAAATGGTTTCAGTTTGTGGGTGGATGTGTTCTGTACCATAGAGTATTATGCTTCACTTGAGTGTCTTCACAGCAGCTTGATACAATCTCAAATTGCTCTTTTTAAACTCTCACTATAAAGTGTCCCATATCCCTGCTTCTCTCTCGAGTCCCAGCTGTCTCATCCCCCTTTACCATAGACACTTTCTTGCTTGCCTGTTGGCCTCTGGGTCCCTGATTAGTTTGTCCTCTGTGTCCCAAAGCACTTACTTCTCATATAACTCTCATTTGACATTTCCTGTGTCCCTAACAACACTGTATGTTCTTTTAGTGCAAAGGATGAATTCTGTCTGCTTTGCAGTCTTAGCAAGAAGCATAACAGTCTACAAATAGTAAGCTCTCAGAAAACTGCTGCTGATGAGAGGATCGTGCTGCTTGTGCGCTAAGTCATGTCCAACTATTTACGGTCCCGTGAACTCTAGCCCACCAGGTTCCTCAGTCCATGGGGATTCTCCAGGCAGGATTACTGGAGTGGGTTGCCATGCCCTTCTCCTGACCCAGGGATCGAACCCACGTCTCTTATGTCTCCGGCACTGGCAGGCAGGTTTTTTAACACTAGCGCCACCTGGGACGCCCCATTGTGCTGTTTAGGTTTTTTCATTTTGCTCATTCTGATGGTTTTAGTCTATCTCCATTTATCTCTGGATCAAATGGCTTAAACCAGGTTTTGACCAGGTTGCTTTTTGTTTGTTTTCCCCTCTCCTTCTTTTAAATTGATATTTCCTGTTGGTATCCAACAGGCCTGAACCATTCTCCTGCCAGACACCACCGAGCCCTACCTTGCCTTACTTTGTTCTTTGTCCATCTTTCCTCCAGGAAACCTTCAAGAATTTCCTCTAATTATTTTCACCTTGTTAGCACCATCTAGGGGCCAAATTTATCTTGGACTCAATCCTGTAATCATAGCTGACTCTTGTTTTGGTGGGAGGAGACGGGTACTTAAGTCTGTGGTTGTGGCTGAAAAGTGAATGTTGGACAAATGGTTCTAAAATTTCTTTGGTCATCTTGTTACTTCCTCTGGGTCCCACATGCTCCTCATTTGTAGCTCTGTTTGGCCACTGCTTTACTCTGTGTTATGTTAGAGTTAGCTGTCGGGGAAGCCCCTGGTGGCTCAGACAATAAAGAACCCCCCTGCAATACAGGAGATGCAGGTTCAGTCCCTGGGTCTAGAAGATTCCCTGGGGAAGACAATGGCTACCTGCTCCAGTATTCTTGCTTGGAGAATCCCATGGACAGAGAGGAGCCTGGCGGGCTACATTCCATGGAGTCACAAAGAGTCAGACACTACTGGGAAACTGTGCACATACGTTAGAGTTGGTTCTCTCTACCCTTGTTAGAATTTTGAAGAAAGAGAGTATTCATGTTGATATATGGCAAAACCAATACAATATTGTAAAGTAATTAGCCTCCAATTAAAATAAATAAATTTATAATTAAAAAAAAAAGAGAGTATGGACATGTTTCTGTGGCATACCAGCTCAGCAGGGGGATAAGTTTGCAGTAGGTATTCCAAAGTATTTGGAGTTGAAATAAAACATTCTTTTTTGCCCTGGAACTATATTTATCTTGTGAGTAAGGACTATTTCTACTATGCAAAGAGCTGCTGTTCTCAAATAGTATAAAATTGTCATCCGGATTCATTGCCAGCCCCAAACCTTCAAAAAGATCAATTCCTTATTTCTTAAAGCATATGTTCCTAAATTGTTTGAATGATAATTACTTAGTAATACTAAATGTTTCAAAAGATTTACAGTGTGATTCACATATTGAAAAAAATATTTATAGGAATCTTTATAATTTAGTTGTATCATTTGGCCAAGTTAACCTCTGCGTGTCTAGGTTTTTTTATTCTGTAAAGTGAGGATAAGTGTTGTGGACAAACCTCAGTGTCCATTTTCTTTTTAGTTATTCCTGGTATTTCCACCTCTGCTCCACAGCTTTCCTCTATCCACCACTGATGGGATCTCATATTTTCACTATTCACAGGATTCTCCAGATTTCTTCTGTACATGGGGACAGCTCCTATGGTGAAAAATGGCAATTTACATGGGATAAGACCTGACCTTACCCGTGTGTCTTCTGCAAGCTTTCTATGGAATCCAGGTAAAAATGGAAAAATCAAGGTGATGGAATCTGTCTGAAGAAGGGTAGAGCAATGATTTTGTGGCAATTAAAGTCATTTAAAATAACAAAAGATGTTACTTGAAGCCCAAGTTGTAAGGTAATAGTTAAACTCTCCTTTCCTGGATGAGATGTGTCTTTCAGGAAGTATCCATCTCAGGTTTCACTAAATAGAATTCTGACTTAAAATTTCTGCCCTAAATCAACTTTGAGCAAGACTTAAAACTGGACTACTAAAGAGAAGGTGATGTTCCAAGCGTTCCTTGTGGGGATGACATTTATTGGGGGAGATCTTGGAAATCAGCAAGGGTCAAGGCTATGAAAGAAGCTGACCCCACAGGTGCAAGGCTTGTGGGTTTCAGTTCCAGTATCGCTCTTCAGAGATCAGTGACAGCCACCCTAGAGGCACCATCTGCAGGCCTATGGGAAAGACAGCAGATTTCAAATACGTGGGAAAGAAAGAAGTTAAATTTGAAAGTTGACTTAATTATACTCTCTGCTTTCGGAGAGCTTCCTCTTTGTACCTCTCACCTCATTTTTTACCCACACTGCCGAACAATTTTGGCATTTGATTCTCCCCCAAGCTGCTGGTTCCTGGTTTCGATTTCTGTACCTATTTGAGAAATACAAATAGGGTTAGATCTCATTGAGAAACACAGGGAAGTTACTTTATGGTTCAGAGTCTTGCCAGGCTCAGCAGATAACTTTTCATGAGGGCAAGGCGACTGCTGTTTGCTTCTGATGTCCTTGTCTGGGGAACTCTAAGAACTTTGTATGGACTGTCACATTCATTTCACCTGAGGCAGGTTGGAGGCATGCATTATTGTAAAAATTTCTTTAAGGCTCTATTCGTAATTATAAAAGAGATAAAAATTTTGTCTATGTGTCAGGTACATTTTAAAAGTGACACTGAATAGAGCTATGGATTTTAATAATCATGTTCTTTCACCTTTTTTTTTTTTTTTAAATTGGAGGATAATTGCTTTACAACGTTGTGTTGCTTTCCTCTGTACCCTTTTCACTCTGTAGAGAGGGGATAAGAAGGTCACTTATTATCAATCCCAGGACAGGTTTCCCTTAGGAGAGAGTATTATAAAGGATGGGAATATAGTGTAGAAATTAGCACTTAACTAAAAGAGGGGCATGTTATAGATGCATCCTGGGAGACTGGCTACTGACTGGAAGGTGTCCCCAAATTGATTGGAGTAATACCTTCACGCTTTGCTGATTCCATTCTTTTGCTGTTGGCCAAAAAACCCTCACATTTTTATTTTTTATCTTTGTACCTAATTAGAGACACTGTAGAACTTTAAACTGTAATGATACTGCTTCGCCAGGTACCTAATAAAAGTACTGGGTTAAGAATGAATAAATCTAAACTATTTCCCCACTCTGCTGCTGTGAATTTTTACTGGGTGCATTGCTAGACACCTCTAGGCCCGAGTTCCTTCACCTGCACAATGAAGGTGAGGGATTCTATCACCAGCCCCTCCCAGCCTTAGTAGTTTCTAGAAGTATATAGCATGTTTTATTGCAGGAAGGAACATGCAGAGTATATCAGAGTCTCTTCTTTCTCTGAATCTCCCTTGCAGGCTTTCTCTCTTTCTCTTAAAATCATAGCTGTAATTTTAAAAATCTTTACTCAAAACTCTCTATGCTTGTTGTACAGAAAGGTTAGAAAATAGAGACAAATGAAAATAATAAAAACTATGCATAATCTCACCAGTGTTGGATAACCACTTTTAACAGTGTGGTATATATTCCCTCTGACATTTTTTTCAGACATTTTAAAATACACACACACACACACCCTTTAGTTATGTTAGTGTGTCTTGAAGTTTATTAAGTTTGAGGTGGGTTAAGAATCCATCACTGCTAGATGTTCAGGACACATCCAGAGTTTGGAGGGGCAACAGGAAGATCCTCTGCTTCTTTTTGGGATTATGTGTCAATCCATTCAGGTTTGGACTTTCTCTGGCCTCCTTGCCTCCCTTTTTTCTGTTCTTTAAAATTCCATTTTTAAAATTTTATTAAAGTATAGGTTCTGTACAATATTATATGTTACAGGTCTACAATATAGTCATTTACAATTTTAAAGGTTATACGCTATTTATAGTTGATATAAAATATTGGCTTTATTCCTTGTGGTGTACAATAGATCATTGTAGTTTATTTTACATTTGATAGTTGTGTCTGTTCATCCTCTGAATGTGAAAGTTACTCAGTCATGTCCAACTCTTGTGACCTCATGGACTGTAGCCTGCCAGGCCCTTCTGTCCATGGAATTTTCCAGGCAAGAATACTGGAGTGGGTTGCCATTTCCTACTCCAGGGGTTCATCCCTTACCCCTATATTTTCCCTCTTCTTTTACTTCTCCCCACTGTTAACCACTAGTTTTTTCTCTGTGTCTGTGAGTTTGCTTCTTTTTTGTTATATTCATTAGTATGTTGTATTTTTCAGATTCCACATGTAAGTGATATCATATAGTAATTGTCTTTCTCTGTCTGACTTATTTCACTTAGCAAGATGCCCTCGTTTCAGCTATGTTGCTGCAAATGGTAAAAGCTCATTCTTTTTTAAGGCTGAGCAGTATCCCATGTGTACATCTTTATCCATTCACGCACAGGCACATTTTCATCCATTCATCTCTTGATCGACACTTAGGCTGCTCCCATCACTTTGGCTTTCTTCTTGTATCTTAGAATTTTTTGTCTTCTTTCTCTCTCTCCTAGTTTATTGGTTTGATTGACTTCCCCTCTTGGAGAGGTAGTACTAGCACCTTTCATCCTGATCTTTCTTAGAAGGAACTTTATACAGAGTTAACATTTACAGGGAAAACAAAAACAAAAACAAAAACCCACTTTGGTTACATTGATGCTTTGTATAGCATAAATCCAGTACCTTACTAAGTTAACAGATTCTCTGTCTCTTTTTTTCCTATCTTAAAAAGACATAAAATAAAATGGAATAAAAAAATGACTTTAACAACAACAATAATGGCATAACAAAAGTCAAAACTCCTCCCAGGAAGGACTAGAAGACAGGAAAAATAAAGAGACGAGGAAGGAAAGTAACTCTGATTTGCTTTGTTTTTGTAAATACTTTCTCAATATTTTATATTTAAAAATGTGATCATATTTTATATAGTTAGAAATTTACTTTTTCACATAATAAATCCATCATGAACATCTTTCTACATCACATAATAAATACCTATTTAGTGCCTATCATATATTTAGTGATAGCGTATTTTTGCAAGGGAAGAAGTAACTTACCTAGCTTATCCCCATTATTTTTGCTGATAAAAACAATAATAAAAGAATTATGTTGGATAAACAGACTAGGGTAATGGCATAAGTATTCATGTCTTTGTTAAGAGTCCTTTGTGTCCATGGTAGGTATATGCAAATATGTGGCCGTAGTCCTGGCAGGTGTTTCAACAGATCATGACCCTGCAGTTAAGGTCGCAGCATAGTGCTCCAGGGAGTCAGCACTAAGTGACTGGGGATGACAAGCTGCATGAACTCCAGGCCACTCTGTTTCTCTGGGCTCCCACATTGCCAGAAGCAGGAATGACAGAATGTTAGAATCAGTCTCATGTTGAAGAACACAGCCGATTCTTTTATATTAGTATGTTTATATGAATCCTACTGAGTTGACTCTTGGTAGAAAGAGATAGGTTAGTATTATGGACTGAATGTGTCCTCTCCCACAAAGTTATATGCTGAATCCCCAACCTCCAATGTGACTGCATTTGGAGATGGGGCATTTATGGATGTAATTAGGGTGGCATGTGCGTGCGTACGTGCATGCTCAGTCACGTCCAATTCTTTGCGGTTCCATGGACTACAGCCCACTAGACTCCTCTATCCATGGGATTTTCCAGGCAAGAATACTGAAGTGGGTTGCTATGCCTTCCTCCAGGGCATCTTCCTGACCCAGGGATTGAACCTGTGCCTCTCACGTATCCTGCATTGGAACACAGAGATAGTGTCTCTCTCTGGAGCAAAGGACAAATATACTTACTGCCCATTAGAAAAGGCTTTGGAGCCCTAAGTTTAGGGTTCTTCTTTTAAAATACAACTCTCAGACTTCCCTGGTGATACAGTGAATAAGAATCTGCCTACCAATGCAGGGAACATGGGTTTGATCTCTGGTCTGAGACAATTCCACATGCCACAGAGCAACTAAGCCCGTGTGCCACAAATACTGAGCCTACACGCTGCAAGCCTGTGCACCGAGGACCTGTGCTTCGCAACAAGAGAAGCCACCACAGTGAGAAGCCTGCACACCTCAACGAGAGAGTAGCCCTCGATCTCTACAACTAGGGAAAGCCTGTGGGCAGCAATGAAGACCCAGTGCAATCAGAAAAAAAAGACAACTCTCTGTATATATACACATTCATCTGGGCCCATCCATATCACTTGTGCGGGACTTGGGGGCGAGTGGAACTGATGTACCTATGCTGATACTCATGCTTCCTGCTGCCCCATGTGCCATGAGGTCCTCTGTCTCTGAACTAGGTTACTCATGTCTTCACCAACATCCATGAAACTTGTTCGCCTGCAAGTTGGTTAAAACCTCAGACCCTTTACAGTCTCTAGTACATGTCACTACCGTGACCATCAGAATTCTTATGTGAACACTCATTATCTTCTTGGTTCTCAGATGCATTAACATCATAAAAATGAGGCACATGAAGTCTTGTTAAAGGATAGAGGGACCATAAAGAAATAAGCCTGAATTCAAAAACTTGATGTTGCTTGTAAAAAAATTACAGGTCTTACCTGAATTTGTGGTTTTGGCCAATGACTCCTACCACTCAGGATCTTTGTGTAGGACTTCAAATCAGGAATAATTTGAGTCCCTCTCTCCTGGGACAAACCTACTGGACACTTATAGTCCAGACACGCTTTAAACTAGATTAGAAAGAGATTGAGCTAGTAGAGAGAATGGAGTAGTGGGGATTCTCACTGGTGTTCTTGCTGATTTTTTTTGCATGTGGAATGCTCAGTTGAATAAAGGACTATAGATTCTGCAGATATAAATGTGAAGAACATGGAACTTCATTGACTCAACTGTGATGTGTAAGACTCTGCCACATACCTTGCTCTAATGAAACTCCTACATTGTATTGAGTTGTACTCAATATAGTGATATTTTCAAAGAGGTGCTTATTAAAAATTCTGACTTCTGGATTTCCCCCCAGACTTAATATATGGGAATCTTGGAGGTGGTGGCTCCGGTATCTCATTTTTTAAAAGATATCAAGTGTGTGTGTGTGTTTTAAATGTTATTTATTTATTTGGACCTTCCCAGTGGCTCAGTGGTGAAGAATGTGCCTGCAATGCTAGAGATGCAGGCAGGAGAACTGGATTCGATCCCTGGGTAGGGAAGATCCCCTGGAGTAGGAAATGGCACCTCATTCTAGTATTCTTGCTTGTAAAGTCCCATGGACAGAGGAGCCTGGTGGGCTACAGTCTATGGGGTTGCAAAGAGTTGGACATGACTGAATAACTGAGCACACGTTTATTTGTTTGTTTATGGCTATGCTGGGTCACTGGGTCTTCACGGCTGCACAGGCTCTCTCTAGTTGTGGTGAGTGGGGGCTAGTCTTTGTTGCGGTGCGTGGGCTTCTCATTGCAGTGGCTTCTCTCATTGCAGAGCATGGGCTCCAGAGTGCAGGCTTGGTAGTTGTGATGCATAGGCTTAGTTGCTTTGAGTCATGTGGGATCCTCCTGGACCAGGGATCAAACTGGTGTCCTCTGCACTGCAAAGTGGGCTCTCTACAGCTGGACCCTGAGGGAAGCTCAGGTATCTCCTTATTGACAAACTTCTCAGCTGATACTTAGACACACTAAAGATTGAGAATCAGTGTACAGATCAGGGCATCAGGAGAGAAGCCAGGTGATGAGGATCACGGTGATTCTGGTGGGAAATATGGCATGGTATGCAGTGCACTATAGTATGATGTAGAGCAAAGTGAGTGTGATGGTTAATTTTATGTGTTAACTTGGCTAGGTCACTGTACTGAGATATTTGGTAAAACATTTTTTTCTAGATATTTCTGTGATGATGTCTTTTTAGATGAGGAGAACATTTACGTCACTAGACTTTGAATAAAGCTGGTTGCCTTCAATAATATGGGTAGGTCTCACTCAGTCAGTTGAAGGCTTTGTTAGAAAAAGATTGGCCTCCTTAGAAGAGAGAATTCTGCTAGCTGACAGCCTTTGAACTTGAACTGAAATTCTTCTTTGGGTCTCCAGCCAGCTGGCTTACCCTGCAGATTTTGAACTTGCTGACCTACACAAGCACTCTCTCCAAGGGCTCTGTTTCTTTGCAGAAGCCTGATGATACACCATGGTACAAGGATTACCTTGGGGGAATGTGAGGACATGGTCTCTCATTCTCAGAATGAGAATTTAAAAATTTTGTGTTTGCATTTAATAATAATCTTAAAAATTAGATATTCATATTCAGGATCATCTGGATGTTCATTTCCTATCAGAGGACCATTATATGATATCAGTGATGAAGTCTGTGATAGGGTTATGACTGTTGGGGCCAGTTGACTGTCGAAAGTGACAGCATTATAATTTTTGGTGTATTTTCAAAACTTGAGTACACAGACTTCAGTGTAGGGTTGCCAGATAAAATACAAGAGGCCCAGTTAAATTTGAATTTCAGATAGGCAACAAATAATAATTTAATATAAGTATGTCCCAAATATTGCATGAGGCTTATTTATATATAAATATTACATATTTACACAAATCATTTTTGTTGTTTATTTGAAATCCAGATTTAGCTGGGAATCCTGTATTATTATTTGTTAAATCTAGCAATCCTAATTTTGAGATCTATTTCCAGAAACTTCTCAGATTTGAAGGTGTTCTTTGCATGTATCTGAGCATGTGACTGCATGTGTGTTTTAGGCAGATAGTTGGTGCTTCTTAATTATCATATTTTTTCATAGTTAGCTCTATATTACTCTTCTGCATCCTCTGTTTCATCCATGTCTGTGAATTTTATTGATGTTAACCATACTCTCGAGAGACCTCTTTGGATTCAGAAAGTTCATATTGATTTACAACACGAGTTATTTTTTTTTGCCTATTATAGTTGAGGTTTCTCTGTGGCTGGGTTCACTTAGGAAACCAAATGGCATAAGAAAATAGAGCTTGAGAAATTCAGGTTTACAGCAAAGGGAATGGATCTGTAGGAAAAGCATCACTACGAACAAAGCTAGTGGAGGTGATGGAATTCCAGTTGAGCTGTTTCAAATCCTGAAAGATGATGCTGTGAAAGTGCTGCACTCAATCTGCCAGCAAATTTGGAAAACTCAGCAGTGGCCACAGGACTGGAAAAGGTCAGTTTTCATTCCAATTCCAAAGAAAGGCAATGCCAAAGAATGCTCCAACTAACTCATAATTTGGATTTTTTTAAAAAAATCTTTCATTGGATGTGACTGAAGCACACAGATGAATATATCTTTCAACTCTCCTCTGTAGCCCCTGCACTGGCCTCAAACTCAACTATTTCCGTTTCCTACCTCACTGAAATACCTTCCAAACATCCTTACAATGTCAACATCCAATTTTACAGTGACTACCTTTTCAATGGACTGTCTCCTAATTGCTTCTGGGATGTTTTCTGGGTGCCAATGGCTCTTATTCATTTTATGTGAATTACTTTTGGTCTCTCAGAGTGTGTCCTTTTTATGTCCTTGCTCTTTCCACCTGTTCTCTAATTTTTAATGTCCAGAGTTAAGAAAATAATAGGATATTTTACTCTTGGACTGTCAGTGGTCACTGTTTTTTTCTCCAGATAAAGTGTAACACACTTTTTTCTTAAAATTGGCATTATAGTTATATGCTCATTTCACATAACCATTGCAATTGTCTTATAATCCATAATCTAGGCTCATAAGTGAAAGCTGATTCTGTATCTGTAGGAAAAAAAATTCATTTCTGTGGCATATGCATTAAAAACCGCATGGCTTTTTAATTTTGTTCTTTTCTAAGTGCTCTCATTTACTTTAAAATCTAATTTAGGTGGTGATTTAGAAGAATGAAAACTATTACAGTAAAACCAACCAAAATTAAAGTTATTTTATAGAAGAGGGGTGAGGATCCCATTATGGTTTCTTATTACAAACACTCAGAATAGTTCACAAGACAACATATAAAGTTAAAGAATGACAGGAGCTTGCCCCAACACTTTAATTTACTATATAGAGATTGTCTTTCATTCTAGAAGATGAATTTCCTTTCAGAGTTCAGATTTAAAACTGAGATATTTCTTTTAATACTCAATCTGAATCCTTTCAACCAATTGGAAATCTTGAAGAAAAAAAAAAGGAATGAATGCCATTAATGCCATCTAAAGTGTTTTTGGTCCAGCTAATATTGTCATAAACACACACACATCTTTGTATATACATATATAGACACATATCTTCCTTCAGATGCCCAAACTTTCATTTTTATTTAGCTTTACAGTTTAATAAAGACACCCAGGACACATAAGCCATCTCAACAATGACACCATTTCTCATTTATTGTTTTGCTTTGATGTTTAAAAAAAGACCTAGTAGGCATGTAGGGCAGATATAACTGCATTTAATTCCCATTTTATAGGTGAAAAAAGTGAGGATCACAGAAGTTAAGTTCTTTGTGCCCTAAAAAGTGACAAGGTGGGAACTAAAGTCCAGTCCTTTGACTCCAAGTTCTGTTCTCTTTTCAATACAGTAAGAGTTGTCACGAGCTTTATCAGGGATAATGTGTGAAAAAACTCTAGAGTATTGGTCATTATAATATATTCTCCAACTCACTTTTCCCCAAACTGGCTAACTATAAGATTCCCTTGGGAATTCGTACTTCTGAAAACACTCTTCGGGTGATTCTGATGATCAGCTAGAATGGAAAAAAACCTGTTAGGTCATATTCTCAGAAAACCAACTGATTGGTGATGTCAGTACCCTGCAGATTGTGTGTTTCATCCATAGGTGTTTCCTACTGCCTACCTTCAAGTTGTAAAGTCTTATTCTCCTTATAGGAAGACATCATGGTGGGGGAGCCTGGTGGGCTGCTGTCTATGGGGTCGCACAGAGTTGGACACGACTGAAGCGACTTAGCAGCAGCAGCAGCAGCATGCTAATAGAAATTGTTATCTTTACCTTCACACCTTCCACTTGTAAGCAATGGAATAGGTGTCATTGGCATTGTCTAAATGTGAGGGAGGTAATGTTATCACCATCTTACAGAATAGAATGCTGAGGAGCAGGAAGCATAAGTAACTTTCCCAAAGGGACTGTCATTAAATAAATTGATTTGGCTGACATAAGGTTGATTATTAGTTCATTCGTGATAATGTTCTGGAGTAACTGAAGCATTTTCAAGTTCTGACATCAAAAGTTATCTTTCAAAAAGAAAAGCACACTACTTCTTTCATTTAAGCAGTTCTATTTAGAGATTTTCCAAAGTCCCTTTCTTATAACACACACACACAGTTATTTAGAAAACAAAAATGAAACCTGATAGTTTAAAGCTGTTATTTAATAGAACAATTTGTTTATGTAGTTGAAGAACAACTTTTAAAGGACTTTCCAGATCATATTTTCTGGAAACCTTAAATATTTCAGTCCATCCTGGGAAGAAATACTTGCTTTTGGAAAAGGCTGATGGTTTAAGTAATGTACTTTGCTTTGATTCCCTTTTCTGCCTGGGGAAGAACATGTTTTATTCATCATTCAATGTGTAAAGTTTTATTGTTACTCCAGAGTTAGAGGAGGAGAAAAAATAACCAAGGATAGGCAGTTTGAGAGAGTACCCAAGGGTGGGGAAGAAGACCTGAGATGATCCTAGGCTTAAAAAATGTATTTTATGTTCAAAGCATCCTCGAGATATTATGAATTTGTTTGCACACTTAGGTTAACTTTGAAAGGAGAACCTCTAAATCCAGAAGATAGTTTTAACCATACTGTGCCAAGTTCAAAGCCAGGTCTTAGAGCCAGCTATAATTTGAGCAAAACAGTAGTAGTTACAGCAGATGCAGCTTTTCCTTCAGCCTATCCAGAATCTTACTGTGTGCAAGTTACTGAATCACTCTTGTCAATATGACCAGTCATCCCTGTCTCACAACAGAAATTACAAAAATCACTGTGTCACACGTAACTTCCCTGGAAAGCAGTGCTGAGGATCTATCAATCACCAGCAACCGCAGCAGACACCATTCATGTCAGCTGCCCCTTTCTCCTTTGTCCTCTCCATCTCTCTCAGCCTAAAGGAGAGAAGCATGGGTGACTGGCCCCTCACTGGGCCCTGCTTATCTGACAGCAATCAATGGATATTTAGCAAACATTTATAATGAACACCACGCTCCCATCTTGCAAGACTTTGCTGTAGTTATTCCCTCTTCCTGGAAGGTTCTGCTCAGCAATCTTCACCTGACTAGTTTCATCTTGTCACGCAAAATCTTAACTAAGGTTTTCAACGTCACCACCCCCAAAACATCTTCTTTCTGGACATGGAGACACAGCAGGAGAAGGCGAGGATGGGCTGAGCTGAGAGAGTAGCTCTGACATATATACACTGCTATGTGCAAAATAGATACCTCGTGGGAAGCTGCTGTGTAGCATAGGGAGCTCAGCCGGTGCTCTGTGATGACCTAGAGGGGTGAGACGGCGGCGGGTGGTGGAAGGGAAGTTTAAGAGGGAGGGGATATATGTATATTTATAGCTGATTCATTTGTTGTACAGCAGAAACTAACACAAACTCCAACAAACTCCAACAAAAAATAATTAATGGGAAACCGCTCCCCCACCCCCCCCC
>SJYT01005833.1:343097-353175 GCA_006410635.1 Cephalophus harveyi
CCCCCCCCCCAAAAAAAGATCTTCAATCTAAAATAAACATCTGGTCACAATCTGTCATATGGTCCTATTTTAATTTTCTACATAACATTTATTATTATCTGTTATTTTTCTTATTTTAAAAATATATTTTCTGTTTCCTATTACTGCAATGTATTTACCACAACAGATGGAAACTTCTTTCTTGTTATCACTCAAGCACCTAGAATATTTCCTGGCACATAAATATTTGCTAAATGAGAGACTTAGGATACAGTGATGGAACAGAAGTGGACATGGTTCCTGATAGGCGGGGCTGCTTGTAGTTTAGCAAGGACAATAGACATTAACCAAAGAATTCTGCAGTTTAATGCAAATTTAGGGCTATCGTTAGTGTGGAGATAGAGTCATTCTAGGCGGACTTAGTAATGGGGTAATTAACCGTAAAATGGAGGTCATCCTAGGATCCCCAAGAAAGGGCAATGAGGAGAGATAAATTCCAAAAGAAGAGGTGAAAGAAGCTGAGAGAAGTAGGGAGATGGTTTAAAACCAAGGAACTTCTGTGTTTCAGGTTTTGTGGTTGGAGGGAACATGCTCATTCAAGAAAAAGGCCAGTGTGGTTGGCTTGCAGAGGGAAAGTGAAAAGATAGTTCTGAGATAGGCTGGACAGGCAGGTGGGATCCAAGCCAAGGCAGGATCTTGTGGGCAATGGTGAGCATTTGCATCGTTAGCCTAGGATTGATGGAGAGCTTCTGGTTATAATAGTAGTGGAGAATGGTGTGATCACATCTGCAACTTGAAAACAAATCACCGTGCATTGTAGAGAGTAGACTATTTAGTGGTGGTTTACATAGGAAAAGAAATGCCATCCTTCAGGCAAGAGATGTGGGCTGTTTGGGTTGGGATACTGTACAAGAGATGCAGTGCAGAAAGATTCAGGAGCTATTCTGTAAGTCAAGCCAGTAAGATGTGGCTTTGGGGTAGCTATCGGGGCAAGGGAGAGGAAGGTGTCCAGGATGATTCTTAAGCTTCTTATTTGCTTATCAGAATGGAAGCTTGTGTCATTCACTGATAATAGTCCCAATAAGAAGGCCATGGAGGTGGGGTGTGACGCTGGAAACAATGAATTCAATTGTGTGTTATGTTCTTTAAAATGCCTTTGAGACCTCCAAGTAGATACATTTAGTAAGCAATTGGTTATGTGAGTCTGGAACACCAAAGAAAGTCTGTAGTGGAGAAATACCCACAAATTTGAGGGTCATGTGTAGTATTTTAGAGAAGGCAATGGCAACCTACTCCAGTACTCTTGCCTGGAAAATCTCATGGATGGGAGAGCCTGGTAGGCTGCAGTCCATGGGGTTGCTAGGAGTCGGACACGACTGAGTGACTTCACTTTCACTTTTCACTTTCAATGTCATTCACTGATAATAGTCCCAATAAGAAGGCCATGGAGGTGGGGTGTGACGCTGGAAACAATGAATTCAATTGTGTGTTATGTTCTTTAAAATGCCTTTGAGACCTCCAAGTAGATACATTTAGTAAGCAATTGGTTATGTGAGTCTGGAACACCAAAGAAAGTCTGTAGTGGAGAAATACCCACAAATTTGAGGGTCATGTGTAGTATTTTAGAGAAGGCAATGGCAACCTACTCCAGTACTCTTGCCTGGAAAATCTCATGGATGGGAGAGCCTGGTAGGCTGCAGTCCATGGGGTTGCTAGGAGTCGGACACGACTGAGTGACTTCACTTTCACTTTTCACTTTCATGCATTGGAGAAGGCAATGGCAACCCACTCCAGTGTTCTTGCCTGGAGAATCCCAGAGACGGGGAAGCCTGGTGGGCTGCTGTCTATGGGGTCGCACAGAGTCGGACACGACTGAAGCGACTTAGCAGCAGCAGTAGCAGTGTAATATTTATTTATTTGGATGTGCCTGGTCTTAGCTGTGGCATGTGGGGTCTAGTTCTCTGACCAGGGATTGAATCCAGGCCTCCTACACTGGGGCCACAGTCTTAAACCCCTGGACCTCCAGGAAAGCCCCTGAGAGACATATCTAAATAAGTGAAAATAGAAGTTGTTGATGTAGATATAATAGCCTGAATACAGAAATTGGAGACAGAAAGGCTAAGACATAGACTTGAGGAAGTTCCATCATTTCATAGCATTTAATTACTGGATAGAGAAGAGTGATCATGAGAGGAGGAAGTTCCAAACAAGAGGCGTAACCCTAGAGACACTTCTCTCATGGAAGCCAAGGGAAGAGTCATCCGTGTCAGGAGCTGAGTACAGACTGAAAAATACCTTGGCTATATCTCCCACTAAACAACTACTGTTTAAATCAATGAATGAATACCGAAAAAAAGATAAGAAGTCTTCAATATATAGGGCATCAAGGGAAAATAAAAGTGAAAGTGAAAGCCACTCATGTCTGACTCTTTGTGACCATGGAATAGTCCATGGAATTCTCCAGGCCAGAATACTGTAGTGGGTAGCCTTTCCCTTCTCCAGAGGATCTTCCCAACCCTGGGATCAAACCCAGCTCTTCTGCATTGCAGGAGGATTCTTTACCAACTGAGCCATAAGGGAAGCCCATTTAAGGGAAAATGGGGAAGTCATAACAAAATGTGGGATTGAGGAGAAGAGTGGAGATTTCTGAAAATGCACCCATCATGAATGATCTTTCTGGTCAACTATTAGTGTTAGACTTAAAATACAGACTAAACAGATCACCTCTCTGTCTTCTGAACATTGTGTGGATATAATGGCATATTCCAGAAGGGGCCATCTGGTGAAGAGGAATAGTAGGCCCTGTGTTATCTGGGAGGGATAACAGAGGAAGCAAGGTGCAGGTGTGTTTGGCTGATATTTCCTGGAGCATTCTTTGCTGCTGCTGCTAAGTCACTTCAGTCGTGTCTGACTCTTAGCGAGCCCATGAACTGCAGCCCATCAGGCTCCTCCATCCATGGGATTTTCCAAGCAAGAGTACTGGAGTGGGGTGCCATTGCCTTCTCCGGGAGCACTCTGATCTACAGGGAATTCTGTACATACTGCTCTATGTCCATTTGAGATGCAGGCTTTAGAACCTGGTGTGAAACATTGCTGCTTTGGCTAAATATGCATTTGTGCTAATCACTCTGGCAAAGACTTAGATTACATATGGCAGGTATTATCTGTAATAACCCTTAAACTTCACTGGTTTAGCCTGGTGGAATTTGTCTCATTTTTATAGTGTTTTTGTGTAGGTGTATAGTAGTTGGCATTCCCTAGGATGATATATGAACTGTGGGTCCTTCTGGCTTGTGGATCCACTGTCCCTTAAAGTCATATAGGCTCTGCTGGATCCTCTGCTTCTAGTTGGTCAGTGCAAGAAGGGAGAAGAACGAGCATTATGACAGTTTTTTAGCATACATATCTCCTATTGACAGTCAGAAGACTATCCTGGGGCCACAGTCTACTACCAGGGAGGCTGGGCTGTATAATCAAGTAGAAAAGAAAACAGATTTGATAAATTTATCCATCTCTCTCCTAAGGGTCTTTTTTTTTTCATTTGTTCTGCTAGTTTGAGGGCCTAATTAAGCTCTAGTACCTGGAGAGAGTTCTTAAGAGTCCCTTGGACAACAGAGAGATCAAACCACTCAATCTGAAAGGAAATCAACCCTGAATATTCATTGGAAGGACTGATGTTGAAGCTGAAGCTCCAATATTTTGGCCACCTGATGTGAAGAGGTGACTTATTGAAAAACACCCTGATGCTGGGAAAGATTGAGGGCAAGAGGAGAAGGGGGCGAGAAAGTACAAGATGGTTGAATGGCATCACTGAATCAGTGGATATGAGTTTGAGCAAACTCCAGGAGATAGTGAAGGACAGGGAAACCTGGTGTGCTGCAGTCCGTGGAATCGCAAAGAGCTGGACACTCTTGAGCCACTGAACAGCAACAACAACCTTCCTTGCCAGAGAATTTTTTCTTTACTCAATATATTTTATTTCAAAAATGAAATATATTTACTAAAGTATATGTTTCTGCCTGCTGCTCTTAACTTTTACTTAAATGTCTTCTCTTCTCAAGAGAGAAAAACATTTGGTGATGATTTCCCACAATTGTCCAATGATTATCTTCTAGCCAAGAATACTCCACCTCTGGCAATCAAGCTGGTTTACTTCCCCAAAACTATTATTTCTTTCTGACTTTACCTTTGAGTATTGAAAAAGAATATTTTAATGAGGTTCTATTTCAACAAGATTTTGGGGAAAGGGTTTATAGCTTGGCTTTTTTCTAAAACAGTGGTTCTTAAATGTTCAGAGTTGCCTAGAGAGCTGGCCCAGAACCAGAGGTCCTAATTTTCTGGGTGAGGGCTGAAAATTTGCATTTCTAACAAATCCCTAAGTGATTCTCAAGCTACTCATTCAGAAACCAAACTTTGAGAACCTCTTTTCTAAAATAAACTGATTTTTATTTTTTTAAAAGAGGACATCCTGCTTTCCTAACCTTGAGATTTGATTCACATGTGAACTAACCTAATAGAAAATACATTTTAAAATCAGAAAAGAGCTTGGAATTAGAAAATCTTAATCCTTGTTTTGAAGCAGCCACTTTTTGGTTTGTAGTCATTCTACCTCTCGGGTTTTCCATTTCTTTATTTAAAAAAATGATGATAATAACACCTACTTTGCCTGGAACAAGAGATTTTGTCCCAGACTAGTTAGGTACAGAACAGCCAGGAGATTGGCTTGTTTCTATGAAGAGGGAGATTTACAACCCATTAGAAAGCTTCCCTGGGGGCTGATCACCCACAGGGAAAATTATTATGTATCCTTCACAAAAGAGGCTGCCTTCATTTTCTGCAGGGCGGTATACTCCCAGGCCCTGGACCGAATTTCAAAACAATGAGGTAGCCGTGATGTGGAAAGGTTAGCACTGCATCCTTGTGAGTCTTGATGCAGCTCTGTGACAGAATCACTGTGGAGCTTTGAGAAAAATTCCCAGGCCCTGGTCCCGGGGATTCTGAGGTGGGGCCTGGGTGTCCAAACGTGTCTTAGGTGCTAACCAGGGTTGAGAACCTTCCTGTGGGAAACAGACTGGTTGTGTCTGTCAGCGAAGTGGGCTGCACTGTGGCTTCCAGCTTACAGATGATAGGCATGTCCTGTGCACAGCTAAGTTTGAGTGCATTCGGGATGTTAAATTCCCATGCGGTGAGTGCTCTATCACAGGACAAATGAGAGTGTCAGAGCGGACTTTTTAAGGCCCTGCGTTATTATGTTGAATGATAAACTGCTTGTAGGTGATTAAACTGCCTCCACAGGCTTAGGCCCTCACTTTTGCTTTTCAGGTGGTGCCATCTATCTTTCTGTTTCTCCACCAAAGAGAAAGCTTACGTGCTGAGTTGCAGCAAAGCACTCCAGATATGAGAGAAGTAGGTTGAAGAAGATGCCTCATGCTTAATTTTCCTAGTCATGCAGAACTAGATCAAATCTCGTATAACCATGCCATAAGACATTGGGCATCTATAAATAATCTTGTGTTTTAATATCTGATTTTGAAGTTTTATTTTGGCTTTTCTCACTAGGATAAATGGTCATCGTGAGAAGGAAGTGAAACAGTCTGGGTATGAGATTCAAATGCTGCTGTGGTCTCTGGTGCTTTCTCTGTATATGTTACTTGGACTTCTATTGTTTCAGCAGAAAAATGGGCCAAAACTCACATTGTTTATTTGATAAAGGGTTGCTTTAACTTGCTCTGTGTGTTTTCTATGTTTACATTTTTGAAAAGCTACTATTAACCTATTTGACATTAAAATAATCTGGCCCAAATAACATTTGTCTCATAATAACTTTGATTTGGTTCATACATCAGCACTAGATGACTTTCAATGAATCCAGAAAGAGGCAACTGGAAAAGACAGATTGTGGAACTTTTGAAGAACTGAACTCCAGAGCTTAATGAATGCTTTAGGAACAAGGTCTGTTATTTTCTTCAAATAATGTACTGATAAGGAAAGAGCAGCTTTATAATGACTCTGTTATTTTGATAATTTTGACTGTCTAGAGATGAAGAATTTTCATCAGATGTTGCCTGTGATCAATGCTTTCTGATTCCACCCTTTGCCTAGAAACTTCTTTGATTACCTCTTAGCTGTGGCTTTTTGATGACCTAGGTTTGATTTAGATGATTACTTCTGAAAAAACCTGTTAACATCCCAACATGTGGTGGCATGGAGGCTCCTGAGAAGGGAGAGGTGGGACAGAATCTTAGTTCAAGGCATTATATTTAGTAGGAAACTGGGGCTTAGAGCAAAATAGGATCAGGATCCCCAAGGGGTAATGAGTGACACCCAGGACAGAACTGGCCTCAGACTCTGGACAAGTCTGAAATAGCTCATGTCAAGTGAAGGTACCATTCCCAAGTTCCAGCCATAGACACTGGAGGGTACACATGGGGTTCCCCAGCCTGGTGTGGGATCTGAGGCTCTGGGCACAAAGGCTGGCTCTGTATTTTCTAAAAAACTTTTTATTTATGTAAAGAACAGACTTTTGGACTCTGTGGGAGAAGGCGAGGGTGGGATGATTTGAGAGAATAGCATTGAAACGTGTATATTACCATATGTGAAATAGATCGCCAGTCCAGGTTCGGTGCATGAGACAGGGAGCTCAGGGCCGGTGCACTGGGATGACCCTGAGGGATGGGATGGGATGGGGAGGGAGGTGGGAGGGAGGGTCAGGATGGGGGACACATGTACACCCATGGCTGATTCATGTCAATGTATGGCAAAAACCACCACAATATTGTAAAGTAATTAGCCTCCAATTAAAATAACTAAATTAATTTACAAAAAAAAACCCTTTTTATTTTGCACTGGGGTATAGTCGATTGACAATATTGTGATAGTTTCAGATGAACAGCCAAGGGATTCAGCTATACATATACATGTAGCCATTCTCCCCAAACTCCTCTCCCATCCAGGCTGAAGGCTGGCACTGTATTGCATTATACTGGAAACTGACTAGAGGAGGTTTAGGTTTTTTATTGTTTTACTGCCAGGAGGAGACGGGAAAGACTAACTTGCAAATCAGGTGCATGAAAATTGAGAATAAGAAAGATTTGCTTGTTGTAGGCAACCCTTTTGTCTGTTGTTGTTATTTAATGTTTATGAATAGAGGCAGGTAAGGCTGAATTCCCTTCTGTTCTTTAGGAATTCTTTTAAAAGTATTTTGTTCTTGTCTTAGACTGAGACTGAAGATGTGACACCCCACATTACTGTTATCACCTTCTGCAGCTGAAATGCAGAGTCCGGAACTGGATGTGGCATGGAATAATTTTTCTGTCTAATTAGCCCTAGAACTCGATGTTAAAGGCTCACAATGCGTGTCCTTTGGCATGACATCAGTCCACCGTTGACTCTGATTGTCAGCAGGATTCTAATTATTTGGGCCAAAGCATTTTGCCCAGAGTTTTTGTGTTCAAAGAGAACTTCTGTGTAAGGGAAAGAAAGCCTTTTTGTTATTATTGTTCGTCTTCTTTGGAATTAGCACCTATCTAAATTAATCCTCTCTAACTTCTCACACTCCTCCAATAGGTACACTTTGTAAACTGCTTTAGTAACCAACGGAAAGGGGAGTGGTAGTCTTCTAATTAGCTTTCTAGAGATAGGAAATTCCCAGCTATTAAACCCAAGCTGTATCTAATGTGGGGTTTCAGCCTATTGAACAGTTGTAAGCATGGTGCCTTCCCACACAGTAGAACTTGATGGAATCCCTGGTTTACAACTGCTGGTTATTGATTAAACAACTAGACTGTTTTGATGCTGATTATTTCTGTTGTTGCACCCATCATCTTAGGTTTGAAAGAATTATTACAGATATTAACGATTTAGAGTTATTAAAGGTCACTAGGCTATCCCCTCACCCACCTTATGCTGGTAACATCTTTACAACATCTCCCCCAAGTGGCTGTCTTGCTCATGATAGAACCCACCTAATGAGAACGAGGAGAAAGCAGACTCCAGAGTCCAGCAGACAGTTATAACTTAGTTATTCCTTAATACAGTTTATTTGAAACCATAGCGACCTCTAGCTTAGAAGAGGCCCTAAATATACAAATAGATAAGTTGATATAAAATGTGGTGAATGCTTTGATAGAGTCACAGATACACAGACTGTTTTTAAAACAACTAGCTGCATGGGAAAACATAGGAAATAATTTGTCTTGAAGTATAAGTAGATGTGCTTACATGCTTATCTGTGTGTGTTAGGGAAGAATATTTCCAGAGAAAAGGTAAAGGTGTAAAAATATGGAGTCTAGGAAAGATTATGGTAAGGCACAGTGAGAAGTTCGAAATGGCTGGATGAAAGGTGCAGTGGTTAAAAAAAACAGCTTGAGCCAGGCTATTAGGAGCTTAGTTTTTCCAACAAAATGTTGGATTTTATCCTATAAGAAGAGATTTTATACATCTGTGTCTCTTTTGCTGTCTCGCATACAGGTTTATCGTTACTATCTTTCTAAATTCCATATATATGTGTTAGTATACTGTACTGGTGTTTTTCTATGTATGGCAAAACCAATACAGTATTGTAAAGTAAAATAAAGTAAAAAAAAAAAAAAAAGGATCCTAGAAAAAAAAAAAGAGAAGAGATTTTAAAGGGTTTGAAACATGGGAGTGGCTTGATCAGATTTCAGTTTTCTCAGGATAACCTCAGTGGTGGTTTTGAGGACTCATTTGATGAAGGAGGGACTAACTCAGTGATATAGGTTGGATATAAAGTGCTCTGCCCTGCTGTCAACCCATGTGCCCTATTTTGGTTCAGAAAATATGGTCATTGTCTATCGAGCCAGCCTTAACTGGTCGTGGTAGATTCTTGTCAATGTTACATCTAATGTTGTATGAATACTGGGGAAGTGAAATAGGAAATTGTAGAAATTATTTGGATTGTTCAGGGACATAAAAATTGACTTGAAATACTATCTTAAAGAATTTTAAGATGGGAAATATTTAGCTCATTGAGCAAGCTTTTTTTTTTTTTTTCCGCCTTGAAATGTTCAATTTTAATCTGGCTGGACATCATCTGAGGCACATGCTCAGTAATTTGATGATTTCAGCAGTATGTTATTCTGTGATATCCTTATGGATCAGAAAGTCATTATATAGGACAAAATGAAATCACATAAGTAATGTAATTGGAAAAGGAAAAGTCAAAATAATATTAAGAGAGGCATTAGAAAATTGATAGAACTCATGTTCTATTAGCTGGAATGTGGAATTACTACTCTCAAACCAGTATGGATGGTGCATTTTTGATTGCCTTTCAGGAAATGCATTGGTGCTCAGAAGGTGAGGCATCTTGAACTTTTGGGCTCTTCCTTGCATTTTCTTCTGCTTTACGAGTTTTATACTACCTTATGAAGTTTATACTATCTGCTCATTTTGCCTTGCTGGCTAACCAATTCCCAATTCTCAACATGTGTAAACAAATACTCCTAAGATAGGTAATGTCACAAATAGAAATGTGTGTGTTTCAGAAAAAGATGAGGGGCAAATATGCCTGGGTTGGGATCAAGACCATCCCCATGGAAAAGAAATGCAACAAAGCACAATGGCTGTCTGGGGAGGCCTTACAAATAGCTGTGAAAAGAGGAGAGGTGAAAAGCAAAGGAGAAAAGGAAAGATATAGGCATCTGAATGAAGAGTTTCAAAGAATAGCAAGAAGAGATAAGAAAGCCTTCCTCAGAGATCAGTGCAAAGAAATAGAGGAAAACAACAGATTGGGAAAGACTAGAGATCTCTTCAAGAAAATTAGAGATACCAAGGGAACATTTCATGCAAAGATGGGCTCGATAAAGGACAGAAATGGTATGGACCTAACAGAAGCAGAAGATATTAAGAAGAGGTGGCAAGAATACACAGAAGAACTGTACAAAAAAGATCTTCACGACCCAGATAATCATGATGATGTGATCACTAATCTAGAGCCAGACATCTTGGAATGTGAAGTCAAGTGGGCCTTAGAAAGCATCACTATGAACAAAGCTAGTGGAGGTGATGGAATTCCAGTTGAGCTGTTTCAAATCCTGAAAGATGATGCTGTGAAAGTGCTGCACTCAATCTGCCAGCA
>SJYT01005833.1:353515-383285 GCA_006410635.1 Cephalophus harveyi
TGAAAGCCATGAAACAAATCCTCAAATATCTTTTCTAATTTAACATGAGAAATAGGCTTCTGATAGTTTATTTTTATTCATGATACGTATTTATTTAGTAGCATCCCTGCATGGAGGAAAGTAGATTTTTACCAACCAACCAACAGTTCAGTCTGGACACTGGTTGTCATTCCTGTGGGGCTGGCTAGCTCCTGTGCTTTGTCATCTCCCAGAGGTTTCCTGATAAAGAAATGTGTGCTGGTCAGAATTGATCTCTGGCATTTTTGTCAACCACACCCATGATTTGGCCCACAATGGCATGTTTTCTTGCGACTAGACTGTGACTGCATCCTATCATTTCATATTTGCAGACTGCTCCATCAAGCTAATAAAGCAGCTGTTTCTTATGCATGACATGCTGTGTTGCGTGACTGACGGATAACTGCAGCATTTTAAGTCTTGCGCTAGATTCTCCATTATGCTGCCAGCCTGTCTGTTAGCCTCTATCAAAATGTTTCCTGTTATGGACTGTCAGAAGCAGAAGTCAGTTGTTTTTGAGTCCAAGCTACTCTGAAGTCTGTAAGGTACTGCCAGATTAAAAGGCAGGGGTAGATGAGGAGAAGCTGAAAAGAGGCACTTGAGGGCATCAAACATAAGCAAAAAAAATTACCTTTTTCATAGCCCCACACATGTGAATGTAGATAGAGTAGCTTCTGTAGAAACTATAATTCAGTATGAGCTGGAAGAGTCCTTGCTATGAGGCTTGGAGACTCGTTAGAAGAAAGACAAGGACAGGTGATGCCACGCATTAAACACTGTACAGCACTGTGCTGTGTTCTACTGCACATACTGCGTCATTGATTCTCAAATAATTCTGAGAAACAGGGATTTCTACTCCCTGCTCCTTTTATTTTGTTGACATGTGAGAAACCAGCTTTGAGAAATTGTGGAACTTTCTTGCTTTTCACAACTAGAACAGTTCTGTGGTCCTTCCTGTGCCCTCTCCACTATCTCGATGCTCCCAACTCAACAGCTTCTCAGGGGGAAGCTCTGTCCCTGGAGAAAGCTCTGGAGCTTCTCAGAGAGGACTTGACAGGCCTCCAACAGTTTGCTTCCTGGGAGGTTTCGGTGGCTCAGTGGCTAGAGACTGTTCATCCTAACAACACAAAAGCAGATTTCAGTGTAGTTTGTTTCCATTAATAAGTTATACACACTGTTTACATCAGTGGATCATGTGGCAATTTAAAAAGCATGTTTATGCAATCATTATTGTGTCTTAGAGTTACGCAGAACACAGACTGAAAACCACAAGCTTAACATATTTCAGTAAATAGGTTAACTGCTTCCACATGTATGTCTCTCTATCTTTGCTTACCTTGAACTCTTGACCTTCTTACATTTATTCACAGTCATTCGTTAGCTCCAGGGAAGGGTTTTAAAACATAGCTCTACAACAAGACTGAAATTCTTGGCTTATGAGCTGCAAGAACCTGGAATTTGAGCATCAGAGGCTTTAGTCTTGAGATCAGTGGGTGGAATTTATGCCCTAAGTGATAGATTTTGAAGAAT
Source organism: Cephalophus harveyi (assembly GCA_006410635.1). NCBI lineage: Eukaryota > Metazoa > Chordata > Mammalia > Artiodactyla > Bovidae > Cephalophus > Cephalophus harveyi. The sequence continues at coordinate 355,064 of SJYT01005833.1, forward strand.
ATACTGTGAGTCAGAGGCTTTTTTTCTAATATCCAGATAGATAAAGATTCTTTGTGATGATGAGAGAGAGGAGATGAGTCGTAAGATACACACAGAGCACTGCTGACGGGTCTCCTGGGAAGGATCCAACATTCTTTCCAGACTCATAAGCCTTAATAATTTTAAAATATAGTTTTAAACAAAATTGTATATATTTAAAGTGTACGGTATCATGATTTGATAAATACACATGTATAGTGAAATGGGGCTTCCCAGGTGGCACTAATGGTAAAGAATCCACCTGTAGTGCAAGAGACACAAGAGATGCAGGTTTGATCCCTAGGTTGGAAAGATCCTCTGGAGGAGGAAGTGGCTCCCCACTCCAATATTCTTGCTGCAAAAATCCAATGGACATAGAAGCCTGGTGGGCTACAGTCCTTGGGGTCACAAAGAGTCAGACTCTACTGAATGAGCACACAGTGAAATGACTATTGTGGTCAAGCTGATCAGACACTTATTTTGTGTGTGTGTGTGATGAGAACACCTGGAATCTACTCTTATCATAGTTTCAATATTCAATACAGTATCATTAACTGTAGTCATCACACTGTATGTTAGTCTTTAGACTTGTTCATACTAAATAATGGCAACTTTGTACCTTTTGACCACTATCTCCCTTATTTCTCCTCCCCCACCCTGATCCAGGCTTTATTAACTTATGAGTCTCTGTTCCAGTGAATTCAACTATTTTTTTAAGGTTCCACATATAATTATGATCCTATTTTCTCTATGTGACTGACTTGTTCTCCACTTTTACCCACGTTGATGCAAATGGAAAGATTTCCTTCCTTTTCATAGCTGAATAATATGTGTGTGTGTGTGTGTGTCTGTGTCTGTGTAAAATCTCAAACTCTGAACTTGGATTAAAATGATCTTGTATTGCTGGTTTCCCCAGGTGCTTGGCAAAAGCATTATGAAATCCCACTTGTTTTGTTGTTGTTCAGTTGCTCAGTCATGTCCGACTCTTTGTGACCCCATGGAGCAGCATGCCGGGCTTCCCTGTCCTTCACCATCTCCTGGAGCTTGCTCAAGCTCATGTCCATTGAGTCAGTGATGCCATCCAACCATCTCATCCTCTGTCGTCCCCTTCTCATCCTACCTTCATTCTTTCCCAGCATCAGGGTCTTTTCTAATGAGTTGGCTCTTTGCATCAGGTGGCCGAAGTTTTGGAGCTTCAGCTTCAAGATCAGTCCTTCCAATGAATATTCAGGATTGATTTCCTTTAGGATTGACTAGTTTGATCTCCTTGCGGTCCAAGGGACTCTCAAGAGTCTTCTCCAACATCACAGTTCAAAATCCTATTTGGAAGATAATAAATGGATAATGCTAATAATTTTCAAATGACATATTTAACAATAAACAAACAATAGCATTTATTATTGGAGAAGGAAATGGCAACCCACTCCAGTGTTCTTGCCTGGAGAATCCCAGGGACGGGGGAGCCTGATGGGCTGCCGTCTGTGGGGTCGCACAGAGTCGGACACGACTGAAGCGACTTAGCAGCAGCAGCAGCAGCATTTATTATTATTATTAATAATATTATTAAATAATATAAATATTATAACACATGATAGTGATATCATATAAATAATACAATATTAATATTATAATGATATAAATGTTATTATTAATATTTACTTTTTAATAATAAATAACCAATAAAAACATCTAAATGCAAAGAACACAAGCTCCTTTAGGTGAGAAATCACAGTTAATAGAAGCAGATCCACAAAGACTGTAGATACTGAAATTATCAGACACAAACTATGAAACTATGGTTACTGTGGCTCTGAGAAAATAAACACAAATATAAAATCATGGCAGGTAACTGAAAATTATGAAGAATAACAGCACATTAAACTATAAATTTTAGAACTCACTTCAACAATTGAAATGAAGAACACAATGAATGAGTTTAATAGTAAATTATATAAAACTGATAGAAATTTAGTGAACTGAATGATATGATGGAAGAAATTAATCACAATTAAGTAGACAAAGCTGATTTATGGAAAATATTGAAAGAAGGGTAACAGAAATAGAGAATTCAGTAAGAAGTGCTGCCCTAAGTGGAATCCAAGGAGAGGAAAGAAAGAGGATGTAGATGGAAAGAAGGAAAGAAAGAAAGATGGAATATCTGAAAAGATAATGTCTGAGAATTTTCTGTAGCTTATGAAATATACAGATTCAAATATCACAATCCTAAGGATGACAAGTAAAAAGAAATTCACATATCAGAGTGAAGCATATGCAAATATATATATGAAATCGGCCAAGTTTCCTAATATATGTATATAAACACACACACATGAAAAACACTGCGTATCTTAATTTTATAAGGTCATTTTATGCCATGATTCTATGTTACACCAAAATTTGTGTTTGTATTACTACCACAAAACAAATACTTTAATCATCATTAATTTTAAACAGAATTTACTATAGCATTCATGACAAGTCAGATCATTCTCTTGCAACATAATACTCCAATTTTTTGAACTGATGAGAGAATCAAATCGTTATTGGAGTGAACTTTTCTTCTCTTTAAAGTATCTGGAAATAGTCCTGTAAACTTGTACAATTTAACAGTTTGCAAAGTTCTGCTGCTGCTAATGGAGCCAACTTGTTCACAGCCATTGCTTCACTCTTTGTGCACAAAAAAGCCTGGAATCGGTGTTTGCTCTAAATGAAAAGATAAGCTTCACAGAGTCTTGTGTAAATGCACTTTCTTCAGCAGCACATGTTGAGTCATTATTTTCCCACTTAGTCTTAGTTATTTTTGAAACAGAAGCTGAGAATTCTTTAGCAGATTTGTGTCTTTGAATGTATTCAGTGATATCCCTATGACCTTCATAGTTGTTGGTAAATGTTGACAAGTTTTGCCTGTTACATGGGTATCATTAACTTTCTCAGAGATAAATATGTAGCCCTCATTTTTTCATTAAACACACTGTAATACACATTTGAACTCATTACTGCTAACAGGGCTTATTGTAAGCTGGAAAGTGATGAAAAATAATAGAACAAACAGCTGTACATTTATAATTCACATGGAGATAATGACACCACTGTAGCAAGTGTGTTCATACTACTCATGCCACACGGCAGGATTGCTCATCATCTGCTTTCAGGTATACTTCACGTAGATGCAGCCTAGAGTTTTCCGTTTTCCACTGACTCTGCTTATGGGCAGCCTATGGCTTTATGCATATCATAGTCACAGGGTTTGGCCTAATTAGCTGATGGACCAGGGTGTTGTCAAGGGCAGTTGGCATTCCTGTTTGAATGCAATTGTGTAAGCAGTAAGCTCCTGTGTGCTTTCCTTGAAAGGAAAATGTTAATTCTGTTGTGTATGAGAAAGACTTGGAAAAAAAGAAATTTCTAGTTGTCCCTCAGCTTTAACAATGTGTTAGCGTTTATGGCACGTGTCTTACACACGTGTCTTACACAAGTGAGACCATGGCAGAAATTGGAAGTACACAGTAGAGCTTCACCAAACCCATTAAACACCATGCGTTACAGATATTTACTTGATACTTTTAATCAAATTAAGTATAGAAATTCAATTTTATTTTTTGTCTAGATTTTTATTTTTCTAAGATGGATCATGAAAAATGATGAAATATGAATAATAATGATCAGGAATTAAAAAAACAGGACATTATCCCATATCCTGCAGTATGTAATATGGTACAAAACCAAATAAGACATATGCATTTAAAATAAAAAACCAAGTGTGAATTAATCTTGGATGGTACAATAACATTGTGTGTAGAAAATTTAAGAATATCTGTGGATAAGTGATTAGAATTAATACTGTCTCTTATACACATCTTCTTCAGAGGTTAATTACTTTACAATATTGTATTGGTTTTGCCATACATCAACTCTTGAAAACTAGAATGCAAGTTGTATATACTAGCAACATGCAGAAATTGAAGTTTAAATAAGACACTGTAAGATTAAGACATCAAACACCTAAAAATAAATTTACAGAGAAAACTATAAAACTTTATTAAAAGAAAATAAAAAGACTAACATAGAGAAATATAAATTGATTATAGACTAGAAGATTCAAATTTGCCAAAATGTCTTTTCTCTTAACTCATCTATGGATTTAATTTGAATTCAATAAAAAAGTGTATGTATGAGTGTGTATGTGTGTGTATATAATGTGAAAAGCTGATTCTAAAATTTATATGGAACTACAAAGACTAAAGAAAATAGCCAAGTTAATATGTTTACATAAATTTATACTCTGTGGCATTAACACAAGGACAGTCAGGAAAGCTAAAAGAACAGCATGTCTAAGAATGGAACTATATATATATGCACCTATACACACATGCAAGTGTTCTCAGTTGCTCAGTCGTGTCTGACTCTTTGCAACCCCATGAACTGTAGCCCTCCAGGCTCCCCTGTCCATGCAATTTTCCAGGCAAGAATTCTGGAGTGGGTTTTCATTTTCTACTCCAATTGTGTACATATATTTCCATTCTTAGACACTCTATTCTTATATGTATTCTCTATATATGTGTATATACATACACACACACACACACACTTGATTTGTGGCCAAGTGACACTGGGGAGCAGTGGAGGAAAGATTAGTATGGTGCTGGGACAACTAATGATGTTGGGACAGTTGGACAACCTTTATTGTAGAAAAAAGAAATTGAACCCCTCCTGTCTGTCACACCTAACACAAAAATCAATTCCAGGTGGATTACAGAGTTACATATCGAAAAAATTAAACTGGTACTAAATAATGAGAATATCTTTGTGACGCTAGATAGGAAATGATTTTGTAAACAGGGTGCAAAAGGCATTAACTAAAAGAAGACTGATAAAGTTGATTTCATTAAAATTAAGTTCTGTTCACTGACATACATTATTAAGAGAGTAAAAGGTAACTACAGGGATGGGAGAACATATTTGCAACAATTTTAACCAGAATACATAGAGTTGTTACAAATCATTTAAGAAAAAAGGCAGTACTGCCAATTCAACAGAAAAATGGGTAAGAGACTTCACAGTTGAGGAAATGTAAGTGACCAATGTATATTTAAAATGGTATTCAACCTCATTAAGAATCAGAAAAAGCCCTTTAAAACCTCTGTGAGAAACTGTTGATTACCCACTAGATTGGGAAAAATTTAAAAGTAGGATAATTCCAAGGCAAGAACATGAAGTAATAAAAGTTTTCAAAAAGTGGTAGCAGTAAACATTGGTCCAAACATTTTAGGAAATGCTTTGGCATTATTCAGTGATGTGTAGATGTGCATATCCAGAAATCCCTCTGTCAGAGAGATGTGTTCTATTATTGAAATGCATACTTACACGCACTATGGTATGCTTGACAGGAATGTTCAATGTTGCTTGTAATATCCTCAAACGGGATCCTGCCCAAACACACGTCTGCATCTTCTAAAATGAACAGACTGTTCATGTAATGGAATGACATTCAGTAGTGAAAATTTTAAAACTACAGCTGTCTGAAACATCACATTGACAAAAGAAACATGATAAAAACAGACAAAAGTGACCCACATAGATTAAGGATTTCTGCTTATGTGGTAAAGCAATGAAACAAAGCAGGGACAAATGATCAAAATAGGCAGGATAGTGGTTAAAATTTTAAAACTACAGCTGTCTGAAACATCACATTGACAAAAGAAACATGATAAAAACAGACAAAAGTGACCCACATAGATTAAGGATTTCTGCTTATGTGGTAAAGCAATGAAACAAAGCAGGGACAAATGATCAAAATAGGCAGGATAGTGGTTACCCTAGGGAAGGCAAGAGTTTGAGATCGGGGAGAAATATGATGGGGAGTTACCCTCCTTGGTCCCCCACAAGGGTCCTGCCCAGTGTGGTGTTGCTTGAGCCAAAAGAATGAGACCAAGCAAAGGAAAGCTTTATTCTCTGATGAAAGAATGGAGAGGGGTGAGCTGCTCTTCCCAGCTGACGGTGGATGAGGCTGCTTTATAAGGTTCTCAGCAGTGGGGATGGGAGAGGGTGGAGTTCTCCCAGGACCGCACAGAGGGCTGCTTGGGGTTCCAGATCACAGTGCTGGGCTGCAGAGACCCTGCAAACAACCTGCTGCTGCCACCATCTTGAAGAGTGGTGTTGCACCCGGCCGGAGCTTTTGCAAGTGTCCTCCGTGCTGGGCGTCTGCACTACCAACTCTGCTCTGAAGTGCTGGGTGCAAGGCCCCTGCATGTGGCCCCCAAGGAGCACCGAAAACTAGACAAAGCACAGTGGAAAAGAAAAAAAAAAAGCTTAGATTTTATTTTATTACCCAGATTCTGTTTTTATTTTCCAGTCATTATTAATTGGCTTTGTTGGTGACAGCAGCATCCTCTGATACTGATGACGTTCAGCTATTTGATCTTGATGAGTGTTACACAGGGGTCTATTTCACTGTAATTTGTTAAACTGTACAGTCTGTTATAATTTAGTAAACTGTACAATGTTTTATATACTCTTCTGTGTGTGCTGTGCTCAGTCACTCAGTCATGTCCAACTCTTTGCAGCTCCATGGAGTGTAGCCTGCCAGGCTCCTCTGTCCATGGGATTTCCCAGGCAAGAATACTAGAGTGCATTGCCATTTCCTCCTCCAGGGGATCTTTCTACCCAGGGATCGAACCTGCATCTCCTGGATTGGCAGGTGGATTCTTTACCACTGCACCACCTGGGAAGCCCACACACTCTTCTGCATATCTCATAATTTTAAAATGTGTAAGCATATGAAGAGCATAGAGGGAGTACCAAGAGAGGAGAGTCAGTTCTTTGGAAGGGAGGAAGTAGGAAAGGCTTCTTAGGAGGTTTCCCATCAGCTGTGACTAAGAAATGACTCAAGGAGCAGGAGGGTACCCTCTGCACTCAATCCCAGTCACAAACATTTACTTGTTTGTTAGAATGTCCAGAATAGGAAGACTGAAGGTGTTCCTAGGTGAAAGTGACCTGAGCTGAGATCTGAAGAAGGTGCAGGGCTGGGTCATTAAGGTACAGTTGTTAAACAGTGACCTAAGCAGTAGAATCCAGGCAATCCAGGTAAGTCAAAGCATTATATATCACTCTAAGGAGCGTCAGGCTTATCCTGAAGGTATTGAGATGCCTTGAACAATTTTAAGTAGACAAGTAAGAAAATATCTGTATTTTAGACTTATCTCTCTGGAGCTAATCTGGAAAATGGATAGTAAGGTGAAAGGGATTTGCGGATAAGGCCATCTTACCAGAGGCAGTTACAGCACTGAATTGAAGAAAACACATAACTTAGAACCAAGGACTCAGTTTGGTTTCAAATATCTCTCTAGTCCAGTTTTTTTCCTGGCAAGTTTTCAGATTACTGCCAACTCACTTTACCTGAACTGTTGTGTATGTGTGTTTGTGTGTGTCTTCAGTTGTGTCTGACTCTTTGCGACCCCATGAACTGTAGTTAACCAACCTCCTCTGTCCATGGAATTTTCCAGGCAGGAATACTGGAGTGGGGTGCCATTTCCTTACAGACCTATATAAATGTAGTAAGTAACTTAGTAGAGTTTGTGTGAATGAAACAATATTTATTCCTTCTTTGAATAAGGCACAAGATTTCAAGGAAAATAACCTATAAGGCTTTATCAATGAAAATGAAAGTGAAAATGAAGTCGCTCTGTCATGTCCGACTCTTTGCAGGCCCCATGGACTGTAGCCTACCAGGCTCCTCCCTCCATGAGATTCTCCAGGAAAGAGTACTGGTGTGGGTTGCCATTTCCTTCTCCAGGGGATCTTCCCCACCCAGGGATTGAACCTAGGTCTCCCACATTCCAGGCAGATGCTTTAACCTCTGAGCCACCAGGGAAGATGTGAGATATAATAAGAAAAACACAATGTCAAGAAAGGCCGACCTAAATTACTATCGATTAGCAAAGGTGAGGTCTTAACATTGTTCTGACAGCTGCCAATATTTGGAAGCTAGTGATTTGTTCAGTATTTGTCCAAGAGATGGGTTAATGGCAATTTCATAAATGGTGGCAGGCATCTCAATCAGTCTTCCAGCAGGACAAAACCATCATTTAATAATGTCACTGGTTCAGTTAGAATTGATATAGGGACAGTGAGAAATTTAGTCTTCCAAACATTCTATCCATTAACAAAGAAGAGTTCAAAAAAAGATACAAGGAGAAGAATTCATGTGTTTCTTCAGTTTTAGCTATACAGGTATATTGAAAAAGTAGAAAGAATGTGGAAGACCTCCAATATCAAATTCTGATCTTTACCCTTCTTGAGAACCATTTACACAAAATTTCATGGTGACAGTGCATGTTTTGGGGCTTCCCAGGGGCTTAGTGGTAGAGTCCAGCTGCCAATGCAGGAGATGCAGGAGACAGAGGTTTGGTCCCTGGGTGGGGAAGACCCCCTGGAGGAGGAAATGGCAACCCACTCCAGTATTCTTGCCTAGGAAATCCCACGGACAGAGGAGCCTGGCAGGCTACAGCCACGAGGTCACAAAGAACAGAATGGTACTGAACATGCACACTTGCAGAGTGTTTTAAGTGGGAGTTCTAATATAACATTTTCTCATAATAGAACATAAAAAACACCAGCATTATTTGTGAAGGCCTAGTACTCTTGCCTGGAAAATCCCATGGATGGAGGAGCCTGGTAGGCTGCAGTCCATGGGGTCGCTAAGAGTTGGACATGACTGAGCGACATCACTTTCACTTTTCACTTTCCTGCATTGGAGAAAGAAATGGCAACCCACTCCAGCACTCTTGCCTGGAGAATCCCAGGGATGGGGGAGCCTGGTGGGCTGCCGTCTATGGGTCACATAGAGTCAGACACGACTGAAACGACTTAGCAGCAGCAGAGAGCAAGAATCCATGTACAAGCCTTCTGTTGTCCAACTCATCTGGTTAAATTTGGAAAGAATCAAATGTGCTATTCTTATTTTGAACAAACACAATGTTGCTCTCAGATAAAATTACAAGCTAGAACTCTATACAAAGTCACATTGTAATTAAGCTGTTCTAATTGAATACTTTGTCTCTTTTAATAGTTATCCATGCCTTCTGTTTATTAGTAAACATTATCTAATAAAATGCTCTATTGTTTAGGAAAGTTTGAGCAAAAGGGAAATTGTTTGGGGAAATGAGTAAGCAATGCATAGAATCTGAAATAAAATGTTGTCTCATAGCAGCCAAGCAATTATGTTCCTTCACAGAGTGAGTGCTTAGTATCAATTTTGTTCATGTGGAGGGCATCTCCAGTGATTCAGAGGAGATATACAGTTCTTGGTTCTTTACAGCTCCCTATAAAACTCTGCAATGAAAAGATTAATGAACAAATAGCTATACATTTAAGGAATAAAATGATTTTGTTTCCACTACTGGTTATGAGATGATGAGTGAATGGGTTGATACTTGGGTACTCTGGTTTCTGGCCTTAGGAAGACTACCCTGAGGTCAGTTTCACCACATTCTGCTTAATTGGCCTTTCTGGAAGGGTGATAGCCCAATTCTTGATTATAATGATTTGCTCCCTGAGTTTGCATATCTGAAAAACTACTTAGCTCCTAAGAGAGTAGTCTCTGCTTCATTCCAAGGGGTCAGACGACCTCACACAAAAGTTTGGATGTGAGTTTTGAAAAGTAAGGAAGTATTAGTATTATAGTATTAGTATTATTAGTATTATAAATACGAATTGCTGTATATTAGTTATGTATTGCTATGTAACAAGTTACCCCAAAATTAGGTGGCTTACAACAACAAGCATTTATTATCTCTCCATTTCTGTGGGTTAGAAATCTCGCGTGACTGAGCTGAGTGCCTTTGGCTCCGGGTCTCTCATAAGGCTGAAGGCAAGGTGGCTAGTGCCTCAGTTATCTCAAGGCTAAACCAGGAGTGGATCTTCCAGGCTCACTCAAGTGGGTGTTGGATGGAGATCTGCGTTCCTTGCCAGATGAGACTGTCTGCAGGACAGCTCACACCGTGGCCGCTGGTTTTCTTCAGAGTGAATGTGCAGGATTGGGAGGGAGGGCAACGTAAGATGGAAGGCACAATCTCTTTGTAACCCCATCCAAGAGGTGACCTCCCATTACTGGTGCTGGATCCTACTTGTTAGAAACCAGTCCCAGGTCCAGCCAACACTCACGGGAGGGGACTTCACAGGGCATGGATACTAGGAGGTGGGGAGCACTAGGGCCATCTCAGAGGTTGCCAGCTGCAAACTGGGAAAACCTGGCAAGTGTGAGTTCTTCTCGGAGACCCCCCTTAGTCAAATTCCTGCAACCAAGAACCTTAATATTCTTTCTTATTTGGGATTCCTGTCCTGAATCTCCCAATTTCACCACTTTCATGGACTTTTTTCCTGGAAAGCTTCTCCTAATGATTTGCTCTGTAAAGTCACTAGCCATGGCCTGTGTATGTATCTTTATCCTAAAGGAAATCAGTCCTGAACATTCACTGGAAGGACTGATGCTGAAGCTGAGACTCCAATACTTTGGCCACCTGATATAAAGAACTGATTCATTGGAAAAGATCCTGATGCCAGGAAAGATTGAAGGCGGGAGGAGAAGGGGGCAACAGAGGATGAGATGGTTGGATGGCATCAGTGACTCAACGGACATGAGTTTGAGTAAAGTCCGGGAGTTGGTGACGGACAGGGAGGCCTGACAAGCTGCAGTCCATGGGGTCACAAAGAGTTGGACACGACTGAGAGACTGAACAGAACTGAAGAGTTAGACTGATGGCATGATCTCAGAGATGGGTATACTAGTTACAGCCTGTGTTCTCTTGATTTAGCAATTTTGAGGGTTAGAAAAACTTTAGAATCACTTTAGAATGTTTATATATTTATCATCAATTTTAAATGTAGGAGATGCAGAATCTGGTTAAGACTCCAGGCCAAAGAATTTTGAAGACTTCTGGCATACTTGACTTCTAGGCAAAAGTCATCGTCCTTCAGCCACACTTTCCCTTTGTTCTTGAAACCTGCTTCTGGCACAGGAAGAGGAAAAATGTCCTGTACTTGCTTTCTCTCAGGCTGTTATATTTTCCTGATAAATGTCAGGCTGCATTCACTTGTGAACATTTCCCTCATTAGGTTTGGATAATTAACTGCTGAGTCTTACTGCTTTCTTTTGGGAAAGGGGCAGTATATAAAACGCATTTTGTAATAAAAATATGTCTGCTGCATATGCTTTAAGAATAAATGCTCAATTTCAGAACTGCAGTTGGGAATGTGTTTTAAGTTTGTCTACTCTCTTATGAACAGAGCAGGGTCAACAGTTTAATTAGTTCAGCATTTAGCAAGCACCAAGTGCTGTTAAACATGGTGCCAGGGCCTGGGAGTATGAGGATGAGTTCTACACATTCTTGACCTTGCAGAGTTCTCAGTCTGTTGGGAGGAACAGTCAGGTAAACCAGAAATAACAATGTAATGGCTCAGACAGTAGAGAGTCTGCCTGTAATGCAGGAGACCCAGGTTCAATCCCTGGGTCTGGAAGATCCCCTGGAGTAGGGTGTGACAACCTTCTCCAGCATTCTTGCTTGGCAAATTCCATGGTTAGAGAAGCCTGGCAGGCTGCAGTCCACGGGGCTCACAGAGTCAGATAGACTGAGCAGCTAGCACTTCTGTTTCCCTGGGGTGAGATAGAGCTGCCTATGAGGGCAAGGGAGTACTGAGAAGGGGATGTCTAACTCTGCCTGGGAATTTGTGTTCTACAGTGTCCCTTAGAACATAAACATCAGAAGGTGTGATGTTTTCAGGAGGAGAAGCAAGTATACTTGTAGGCTGTGCAATATTTTTTCAGCTAGGAAAAAGAGGAAAAAGAATTATGTCTCTGCTGAATTTTAAAGTTTTATTTTTTTAACAATTGCTAAATTATTATCTTTAGAAAGTGGGAAATAGCTTAATTTTACTAAGGTAATTCTCTGCAACTAGCTTCTAATTGTCAAATTGACTTTGCTAATAAACTATTTAGCCAGGAAGTCCTTTCACCAGGAGATGCTTCGTTTACATCTCTGGAAGTGGTCCTAAAAGAATAGAGGGTATGTGTTAGGAATACTTGGTGCTTAGCAGCATATACAGTGATGTCAGCTTACAATTTCCTACATTCACTTATGCCTATAAGGTTGTTTGGACTGTAATAAAAATGCCAGCAATGCTAGTGTGTTAGTTTTCTAGAGCTGCCCTAAAAGTATCATAATCTGAGTGGCTTAAAACGAGATGTCAGCAGAGCCATGCTTCTGGGCCGTGCTCAGTAGGTTCTAGTGGAGAATCCTTCCTTGCTTCTTCCAGCTTCTGGGGGCCCCGGATATTTCTTGGTTTGTAGTAGCGTCATTCTAATGTCTGCCTCCATCTTTTCATGGCCTTTTCCCTGTGTCTCTCTGATGCTCTCCTCTTGTTAAAACGACACTAGTCACTGAATGTAGAGCCCACCCTAAATCCAGAATGACTTTAAGTCAATGAACTAATTTTATATCTGCAAAGAGCTTATTCCAAACTAAGTTCACATTCTAGGTTCCAAGTGGACATGAATTGTGAGGAACACCATCCAACTCACTATAGTTAGATTTACAGAAACAGCAAAAGATGATTGCAGATCAAGGATAAAAGCTTTATACTTCCCATTTGAAAAAGAGACATGTTTTGTATTATTTTTATAACTGGTGGCAGAAAGAAAAAGAAGTGAAGAAAGGGTAAACTTTAGGAGTAGTTAGGTGAGATATGATAGAGATAAGGATGTTTAACATGTAGAAAAATAAGAAGAGCTTAGGACCAGAATATAAAGCAGGAAGTGTATGAATGATAGCCTAACTTTCCCAAAGCTGTTCATTGAAAAACAGTTATAAATATTTAGATTGGAGGTCAGCAACTTGATTCAAAATAGGTAAGTTATTATACTGAGGGTAGGATGGTAAGAGCCACTGAAAAGTCCTAAACCACTGAAAGTCTAAGTATTGACTTGGCAGTAAAAGACTCTGATGCTGGGAGGGATTGGGGGCAGGAGGAGAAGGGGACGACCGAGGATGAGATGGCTGGATGGCATCATGGACTCGATGGACGTGAGTCTGAGTGAATTCCGAGAGATGGTGATGAACAGGGAGGCCTGGCGTGCTGCGATTCATGGGGTCGCACAGAGTTGGACACAACTGAGCGACTGAACTGAACTGAACTGAACTGATGAGAGTCTGTCCATTTTTTCTAAGATACAAGTCTGAAGGCCATCAGCGGAGTCTCATTTATCCTAGTGTTTAATTAAATGAGTCAAATCAATAATTATTTATTGAAAATATACTTGCAAGGAAAAATGCTATATTGTACATAAAAATACAACACTCAGTCGTTTCTTTGAGTAGCGTAGTTGGGAAGACAATCTAAATACATGTGAAAAGATAAATAACAGTCTAAGTAGGAAATGGCTCTGTAAGGGCCTTATAGCAAATGAGAGGAGTGGCAGCTGCCATAGGTATTTTGAGTAAAAAGATGTTTGATGCAGGGACTGAGAGGTTTACAGAAATGTTGAAGGGGCTGGAGCGCTGGCTTTTAGACCTGGACGTGCAGGCAGCACAGGGCAGCTGCTGTTGATGAGCTTAGCTGTCCGTGACACTGGAGGGGCTGATTCTCAGGAATCCTGTCAGCGCTATGGAGAGTCTGTTGTGCTGCAGGAAATAGTCAGGTCAAAGTACAGGGAGATAAGTGACGTGGTAGAGTAATGTGTGGGTATGTGTGTGCTCAGTTGCTCAGTTATGTCTGACTCTCTGCCACCCATGGGCTGTCGCCTGCCAGTCTCCTCTGACTGTGGCGTTTCCCAGGCAAGAATACTGGAGGGGGTTGCCACTTCCTATTCCAGGGGATATTCCAGACCCGAGGATTGAACCTGCATATCTTGCTCTCCTACTTTGGCAGGCAGATTCTTGATCTTAGCCGAAAAACCAAGAAGTGATGGCAGATGGATTCTTTACCACTGTACTGCCTGGGAAGCCCTGTAGAGGCATGCGCAGAGCACAACATGGGCACAGAGAAAGGGATGTCCCTGGCCAAACCTCACCTCTGCCCTCTGAGAGCGCCCACTCACCTACTTTCAGATGTTGCAGGCGGGTATTGACCTGTTCACTCCTACCTTCTGATGCAGCCCCTTATTGGCAGAATTCAGTGAGCCTGCTGAAAAGAACCTGGAAGTGTAATTCCCTGCATTTATCCCCTTCAGTTCATGAGAGGGCTTGGAGGGCTGTGGGGTTTCTGAGAATCAACAGACACTCTTCTGCAGTGGCCAAAAAAAGCAACTGAAAGAGGGACATAACGTGGGTCTTGTAGAGAAGTGAGATTTGGATAAGAAGGAAGAAGGAAGGTGAATATTCCAGGTGGAGCTATGGCTTAGGATATTTCTAAGAATATGTTCAGGGTGCATGGATTGTGGCAAACTGAAGTCATGTGGAAAGTCAGATAAACTTATAAAGATAGGTTGGGTCAGATTACGGAAAGTTCAATGCTGGGTTGAAGGAATGGGAACTGATTTCAGGCTAGGCAGTCCTAACTTGTGGGCCTGAGGCCCCTGAGGCCCTTGGAGTTATCAGTGTAAGATCCATATGAATACCATGCATAGCCTTTATATGGGACAGATATGTCTGTCCCATGTATATGAGCTACTGTTTGTACTGACTACAGGTCATGTGACTTAGTAAAATATGGGTTAATTGTATATATCTAAATTTATTACAGCATTTTATCATCTATTTTTAATTAAAGTGTTCTGATAATAAGACTACTATCACATATTGATCTGTACAATATTGTTGATATTGTAAAGAGGTTTTCACACTTAGGATTAGTAGTAGGATTACTACTCTAAGGCAATATGAGTTGTTTGAAGGCTTTTGAGCAGCATAAAGACAAAGTGAAATGATGGTTTAGGGAAATCGATCTGATAGGGCTCTATAGATTTGAAAGTGGAGATTAAAGGCACTAAACCAATAAGAAACCTCTTGTGGAAATTAAGTTTGAGAAAACCAGTGAGCTGTGAATAAGCAATTCCTAAAGCATGATGTGATGTATGACAGAGGGTACAAATAAAGAGTTGTGCACCAACTAAGAATTTATTGCCTCTCAGCTGCAAATTCACACTCTGATGCCAGCTCTATGAGGGTGGAGCTGGGCTCTGCCGGCTGAACAGTTGTTAAGATTTGTCAGGGAAGGGTGCTGTAAGGGCAATGCAGGAAGGACTTTCTCTTACCGGACCCAGTGCACACCTCTCTCCAGGCTCCTGTAGCACACGTGGCTTCTCCAAGGTCTGGCTTTGGATGCAGCTTCTCCAGCTTCCAATTCTGGTTGCATCACTGCAGCTTTTCCTGGCACCCCTTCAGGTGGCTTTGCGACAGAGCCGCTAATGAAGGACCACCTTGTGGGTAGCTTCCTCCAGGATCTCAGAGGGCAACTTTCTAGCAGGTTCTGCTGGTGTAGGACCTCAGCAACTTCTCTACCAACCAGTGAAGCACAGCTGCTCACTCTCCAGTGAAAGAGTGGATCAGCTCTGCTGGGAGAGACTCTTCTGTGGGGCAACAGCTCAGCCCTAGGGGGAGTGGTTGCTCCTTTAGCTGTAATTTCTATATTCTTTGGTATTTTCCTTGCTTTTCACTAGCCAATCCCTCATTAAATTTAATAAATATTCATATTAAATATTCCCCCATATATTCCTGTATAATCTTTGTTTTCTGATAGAACACTGCTGATATCAACAGTATCTAATTTTGGTGGACATTCATAATTAAGCAACAGTTTCCACGTATCTCTTTATTTGAAGTTTGTGGGCTGCAGTCCCATAGAGTCATATTATTACCCATGCTGCTGCTTCTTTTTTTTTTTTTGCTGCTGGGGAGCAGTAAAAGCAACATCATATAAGCATTTTGAAGGCTGCAAACATAATGAGTTTCCTGAAGAAGTTCTTCATAAGTAGAGAGTAAGAAATTAATATTGGTTTTGAAATCTCATCTGTGGTTGATAACATTGTAATAGAAATTTTATTTATTAATTCTTCCAGTCATTCACTCTTGTCTTCTCTGTTATAAAGTGACACCTTTTACATTAACGCTAAAATCCATCTTTGATTATGACATTTGGGATTTTATCATTAAAACATATGTTTGTAGTACCCGGCTCTAGGAATTTTAGCAGCAAAACATCAGGTATTGTATTTTCATATTATTTCAACCTCAAGGTATTAGAAGTCCAAGAGGCTTTTGAGTTTAACTCTTTTGGTTCACAAATGTGTACTTAAATACATGGTTTTGCTTGAAAATTATTGTGTAGCTGAGGTTTGGATAGATTGACAAATACCACATATGACTATGTAATAAAATATCAGTAAACACACAGTGTGTGTGTGTTGGGTGAGAATGTGTTGTTTTTTCCTTTTCTCTTATTTACTTACGACTGAAAGCAGTCCAGAATATAAATTAGTAAATTTAGCAACATTATGCTTTTATTAAGAAATAAAATGATGTAATATTCTGTGGGAGTGGAGGCATTTATATATTATCAAATTTGTAGTTGAGTGGACTTCCAGGTGCCCCAAGTGGTAAGAATTGGCCTGCAAATACAGGAGGCACAGGCAGGAGACGCGGGTTCAATCCCTGGGTTGGAAAGATCCCCTGGAGAAGGAAACGGCAATGCTCCAGTATTCTCTCCTAGGAAATCCCATGGACAGAGCAGCCTGGTGGGCTACAGTCCTTGGGGTAGCAAAGAGTCAGTGACGATTGAGTCACACACACACATGGTTCAGTTCAGTTCAGTTCAGTCGCTCAGTCGTGTCCGACTCTTTGCGACCCCATGAATCGCAGCACGCCAGGCCTCCCTGTTCATCACCATCTCTCGGAGTTCACTCAGACTCACATCCATCGAGTCAGTGATGCCATCCAGCCATCTCATCCTCGGTCGTCCCCTTCTTCTCCTGCCCCCAATCCCTCCCAGCATCAGAGTCTTTTCCAATGAGTCAACTCTTCGCATGAGGTGGCCAAAGTACTGGAGTTTCAGCTTTAGCATCATTCCTTCCAAAGAAATCCCAGGGTTGATCTCCTTCAGAATGGACTGGTTGGATCTCCTTGCAGTCCAAGGGACTCTCAAGAGTCTTCTCCAACACCACACTTCAAAAGCATCAATTCTTCGGCGATCAGCCTTCTTCACAGTCCAACTCTCACATCCATACATGACCACAGGAAAAACCATAGCCTTGACTAGACGGACCTTAGTCGGCAAAGTAATGTCTCTGCTTTTGAAAATGCTATCTAGGTTGGACATAACTTTTCTTCCAAGGAGTAAGCGTCTTCTAATTTCATGGCTGCAGTCACCATCAGCAGTGATTTTGGAGCCTAAAAAAATAAAGTCTGGCACTGTTTCCACTGTTTCCCCATCTATTTCCCATGAAGTGATGGGACCAGATGCCATGATCTTCGTTTTCTGAATGTTGACACACATGGTTAAGTGGTGTTTATTCTAAGACACCATTGGGCCTGTTGAAATTGAAACGTGTTTTTTTCATTGCCTTTTAAAGGGCTTCATGCCAAGTTCATAACTCTAGAAAGTCTACAGAATGCTTAAATGGCATTTTCAAGGTTGACAACACCGAACTCAAGGACACTTAACCTTGCTTTGTTTGATCTCTTAGAGAATGTTAGTGATGTTACCCATCATGTTTGCTAGATGGCGCTAGAGTTCATATCTCTTATCTAGAGCTATTTGGAGAGCAGTCCCTTATTTTTACAGTCATTATTGTTGAATTTAAAATCATACTACCTTTAAGTGTTAAAGTGTTATTTATTAAGTGTCCACAGAGTGTTACTTTGTCTAACGTCATTTGAGATGTCATTTTCCTCTAGTTCGTACTTGAAAAGATCTGACAACACAATTTAAAAATATTTTCTTTGAATATTTATTTTTAGAGCATAGAAGACGGAACATGTCCAGAAGGAGCTTTTCCGGAAAGAAAATTATTAGTGAAAATTGAGGTTTCAATACGTGTCTATACTTGAAAATTGAATATGCACATTGAGTAATTTCAGGCTTATTTGAAATTTTAAAAACATTTTTGCTGCAATTATTTCAATGTTTTAGTTGAAGGGCCTATGAAGGATTCCCTCATAGCTCAATTAGTACTGAATCTGCTTGCAATGCAGGAAGCCGGAGTTCGATTCCTGGGTGGGAAAGATCCCCTGGAGAAGGAAATGGCAACCCACTCCTGTATTCTTGCCTGGAGAATTCCATGGACTGGCAGGCTACAGTCCTTGGGGTCACACGACTTAGCCACTAAACCACCACCATGACCTGTATGTGCACAGAAACATAGTCTCTACTGACTAAGAGAGGGATTTGAAATGAAGAAAAAAATTACCTATAAGATACAGTTTTTACTTAACGGTCATAAATAAGAGAATGTCACATTTTCAAAGAAGTAATAGCTTGTATTTGTTACTTTATTCATTTGTGTTTCAGTTTAAGGTAGTATTACAAATAATGCCTATGTGTGCATATAAAAAAGGTCCTCCTACCCGTGTGTTCTGCTTTCCCTCATTTAGTTTGACATTGTAAAGATTTTTACTATTAGCAGTTTGATGTCTATTCCTCAATAAATTTTCCTAATATGAAATATAAATTTATTTTTCATATTTGTAGATTATCTCCATATATCTTTGTATGTTATCTTCTGATTTGTCTATAATACAGGTGAAATCTTTGTATACCTAAAAATCTAATTACATGAAAAAAAAAAACAGTCTGGAATCCAAGAAAATAATTAAAATAACATGAATCATATTCCAGTCTTGCACAAAACTATCTGAAGGGGAGATCATTCCCCATGAATCACAGAATTTCTTTCAAAAATGCCTTCCCCCCGCTTATGGTCAATATTGTTCATACCCATAGAAATACTTTGAAGATTCACTCCTTTCTCATTCCAAACTTTCTAAATTCTCTACCCAGTTCAGTCCAGAACAACCCTCTTGTCTTCTATTTTTTTCTGTCTCTAGTGTAGTTCTTTATCATTTATCTCTCTCCAGTGCAGTTCTTCATCAGTCAATCATTTTTCTCTTTCTTCAATATATCATCGTTACTGTTGTTTCAGTCCACAATCATGTTCGACTTTTGGGAACCCCATGAACCGTAGCCCATCAGGCTTCTCTGTCCATGAGAGTTCCCAGGCTAGAATACTGGAGTGGGTTGCATTTCCTTCTCCAGGGGATGTTCCTGACCCAGAGATCAAACCACATCTCCTGCATTGACAGGTGGATTCCTTACCACAGAGTAACCTGGGAAGCCCAGCCTTCAATACCTAGATTCTGCAAAACAAAGTAGGATTGTGAAGCTGACTGAGCAAATAAGTCAGCTTTATTCTTTGTGATCGAGATGGAGAGGGAAGAAAATGGTAAACATTATAGCATCTTTGCTTTTTATCCCTCTCAACACACACACACACACAGACACACACACACACATGCATACTTGCATGTGCAGATTCTCTTTCCCTTTATTAGTTACATAAATGGAAAAATCATACTGTTCTGTGTATTGTTTTATCTACTCAAGAATTTATCATGGACATTTTTTATATCCATACACACATCTACTTCTTCAAAAAAAAAAAACTACAGTTTATAGCATTTCATGCATTGATGAATATGGCTGTACTTTATATTCCATGCATTGATGAATATATATGTACTTTATACCCAACTATTTCCCTACTGATGTTTGGTAATTTCTAATTTTATAGAATTCAGTCCAGTTTAGTGACACAGTTGTGTTTGACTCTTGGCAACTCCATGAACTGCAGCACACCAGGCCTCCCTGTCCATCACCAACTCCTGAAGTCCACCCAAACCCATGTCCAACTGAATCGATGATGCCATCCAACCATCTCATCCTCTGTCGTCGACTTCTCCTCCTGCCCTCAATCTTTCCAAGCATCAGGGTCTTTTCCAATGAGTCAGCTCTTTGCATCAGGTGGCCAAAGTATTAGAGTTTCAGCTTCAACATCAGTCCTACCAATGAACATCCAGGCCTGATCTCCTTTAGGATGGACTGGTTGGATCTCCTTGCAGTCCAAGGGACTCGCAAGAGTCTTCTCCAACACCACAGTTCAAAAGCATCAATTCTTCAGCGCTCAGCTTTCTTTATAGTCCGACTCTCACATCCATACATGACCACTGGAAAAACCATAGCCTTGACTAGATAGACCTTTGTGGACAAAGTAATGTCTTTGCTTTTTATACGCTGTCTAGGTTGATCATAACTTTCCTTCCAAGGAGTGAGCGTCTTTTAATTTCATGGCTGCAGTCACCATCTGCAGTGATTTTGGAGCCCAGAAAAATAAAGTCTGACACTGTTTCCACTGTTTCCCCATCTATTTGCCGTGAAGTGATGGGACCGTATGCCATGATCTTAGTTTTCTGAATGTTGAGCTTTAAGCCAACTTTTTCACTCTCTTATTTTACATTCATCAAGAGGCTCTTTAGTTCTTATACGCTTTCTGCTACAAGGGTGGTGTCATCTGCATATCTGAGGTTATTGATATTTCTCCCAGCAATTTTGATTTCAGCTTGTGCTTCATCCCTCCCAGCATTTCTCATGATATACTCTGCATATAAGTTAAATAAGCAGGGTGACAATATACAGCCTTGAAGTACTCCTTTTCCTATTTGGAACCAGTCTGTTGTTCCATGTCCAGTTCTAACTGTTGCTTCCTAACCTGCATACAGGTTTCTCAAAAGGCAGGTCAGGTGGTCTGGTATTCCCATCTCTTTTAGAATTTCCACAGTTTATTGTAATCCACACAGTCAAAGGCTTTGGCATAGTCAATAAAGCAGACATAGATGTTTTTCTGGACCTCTCTTGCTTTTTCCTTGATCCAGCGGATGTTGGCAATTTGATCTCTTGTTTCTCTGCCTTTTCTAAAACCAGCTTGAACATCTGGAAGTTCTCGGTTCACGTATTGCTGAAGCCTGCCTTGGAGGATTTTGAGCATTACTTTACTAGCGTGTGGGATGAATGCAATTTTGCAGTAGTTTGAGCATTCTTTGGCATTGCCTTTCTTTGGAATTGGAATGAAAACTGACCTTTTCCAGTCCTGTGGCCACTGCTGAGTTTTCCAAATTTGCTGGCATACTGAGTGTAGCACTTTCACAACATCATCTTTCAGGATTTGAAATAGCTCAACTGGAATTCCATCACCTCCACTAGCTTTGTTCGTAGTGACCTTTCTAAGGCCCACTTGACTTCACATTCCAGGATGTCTGGCTGTAGGTGAGTGATCACACCATCGTGATTATCTGGGTCATGAAAATCTCTTTTGTACAGTTCTTCTGTGTATTCTTGCCACCTCTTCTTAATATCTTCTGCTTCTGTTAGGTCCATACCATTTCTGTCCTTTATCGAGCCCATCCTTGCATGAAATGTTCCCTTGGTATCTCTAATGTTCTTGAAGAGATCTCTAGTCTTTCCCATTCTGTTGTTTTCCTCTATTTCTTTGCATTGATTGCTGAGGAAGGCTTTCTTATCTCTCCTTGCTATTCTTTGGAACTCTGCATTCAAATGGGTATATCTTTCCTTTTCTCCTTTGCTTTTTGCTTCCCTTCTTTTCACAGCTATTTGTAATATTTATTTATAAATATTATAATTTGTAAATTTTTATAAATATGTTATAATATAATAATAAATATTAAAATAATATTTATAGTATTATTCAACTAGTAATAATAATAATAATTATAATAACTATATTATATAATTATAATAATATATTATAATTATAATTATATTATAATAATATAATAATATAATATTATAATTATATAATAATTATATAATAATAATAATAATACTAGTTGAATAATACTATAAATATTATTTTAATATTTATTATTATATTATAACATATTTATAAAAATTTACAAATTATAATATTTATAAATAAATATTACAAATAGCTGTGAAAAGAAGGGAAGCAAAAAGCAAAGGAGAAAAGGAAAGATATACCCATTTGAATGCAGAGTTCCAAAGAATAGCAAGGAGAGATAAGAAAGCCTTCCTCAGCAATCAATGCAAAGAAATAGAGGAAAACAACAGAATGGGAAAGACTAGAGATCTCTTCAAGAACATTAGAGATACCAAGGGAACATTTCATGCAAGGATGGGCTCGATAAAGGACAGAAATGGTATGGACCTAACAGAAGCAGAAGATATTAAGAAGAGGTGGCAAGAATACACAGAAGAACTGTACAAAAGAGAAAGAATTGGAATAACTGGTGTATAAATTATAAATTTAATTTGCAATACCTTATTATTTTTCTAAAAGGTCCAACTAGTTTTTGAGCCCATCAATAATGCATGAGCATGTCATTTTCCTATTATCTTGCAAATATGCCTAGTATCAATCTTTAATATTTTACAATCTGAATACTAAAATTGCTATTAAATATTTTCAATTTTAAAAATCAAATTTATGAATGTACATTGTTTATAAAGTATAAGCATAAATCTATTTTTTAAAAAACAGCAATTATGTTTCAGTTGTTCTTGTTCTGAAATTCCTGTCAGTCAAATGTTAGTCTTCTGGGCTGATTCTTACACAGGCTAGATTTTGCTGTGATAAATTTCTGTTGTGCAGTTCTAGTGCTTAACCCAACAACCATTTGTCTCATACTCATGTTCAAAGTGAATTAAGTGAGATTACTTCTGTTCCATATGGCTACACAGGTACTCAACTGATGGAGGCATGGCCACCTGCTGCAAGGCTTGTTATCAAATAGAGAAGAGAGTGGAGAATTTTCTCTACGTCAGCCTGGTCATTTCTGCTCACCTCTCATTGGAAATAGCTAGTCACATGACCTTGCCTAGTCCCAAGGATGCTGGGAAATACAGTGGAATATTTGATGACTGTAGCTACCTTCACCACAAATCTGTAAGGGCTCTCATTTTTTCTCTCTAGCTTTTCAACTCATATTTTGTTTTATTTATTATAATATAGTCATAACTTAATCTTTCAGTCTTTAAAATTAAATTTTGCTGTCACGTTTTTAGTTTCTAAGAGTTCTTGACTTTTCTTTTTGTAAGTGTATTTTTCCTTCTGGTTTCATTAATTCAGTATATATTCTTGTTGCTCAGAAGATATTAATTTAAGTTTTAAGTTTTCTTTTTGCCACTAACCAACACATTGCTGTTCCTTCTTCAGATTTCCCCTTTCTGTTTGTTTTTCTTGGAGACTTTCCTAAAGTGTCTGGTGATCCTTGACTCTCCTTTTTTTTTGTATTTATGACACTAGAAAGATGATTAAAACCTTTTTGTACAGGTGGGTGGGAGGGGTGGGGAAGAGGCTTATCAAAAGATATATAGAGTGGTCAGATAAAGGATGTGTCTGGGAATCACTGAATATTAAATATCCATATTTATGTGTTTTTTTCTCTTGGGATATTCAGTTCCTCCTGAAGAGATTCCTCTAATCGCTGAGTATTACCTCCTGCCCGATTCTGGTAAACAATTGAGGGAAAGGATTGTGGGAACTTACCATCTAGTACATACAGATGGTCTTAGCCTCCTTATTCTCAGTCCGGGATTGTGGCACAGTGGCAAACTTGCCCCCAGAATTCATACTTCCACATCCATTGTATGTGGAGTTATTGGGAGCAGCTTCTCAGTCAGAGCCTACATAGTCCATCCTCGAATATATCTAGGTGTCTCCAGGTGCCTAGTCCGTACATCTTTGCATGGGAAATGCTTTACACTCTTTCTGTTTCTCAGCTGGTTGTAAAAGGAGTAAACTTTAGGCAAAACTTTGGATTTGCATTTTGAAGATAGTGGATTTTCTGTTTGGATGCCTAGCTGACTCTGAGATGTATTTACTAGTTTCCTATCGCTGCTAAAACAAATTACCACAAACTTAATAGCTTAAAACAGCACAGATTTATTATCTACTGTTCTGAAGGTCAGAAGTATAAAATAGGTCAGTAGGGCTGTGTTCCTTTTGGAGGCTCTAGAGGAGAATCTGTTTACTTGCATTTTCCAGCTTTTGAATTCCTTGGCTCTCATTATTCTGACCTCCGGTTCTACGTCACATCTCCTCTCATTCTGACCCTTCTGCTCCCTTATATAAACACTCTTGTGATTACATTGGCCCACCTGGATATCGATGATAATCTCTCCATTTCAAGTTCCTTAATTAATATCATATGCAAAGTACCTTTTGCCATGTAAGATTTGGGGGATCAGGACGTGGACATGTTTGGAAGGTCTTATTCTGCCTACCACAGAACAAGACTGTCCCTTCTACCTGTTATATGAGAAAGAAAATCTCCAAGTATCTATCATGTAAAAGCAATGAAATATGCTATATCTTTTAGTATTATGTTAACTAATACAGAATTGAAATGGGGTTATGCCTTAACAAAAACCTAAAATAGTGACATTGAGTTGAAGGTTCAATAGTGAATGGTGAGAAAATGTACACGAAAGGCTCTAAAAATGGGCCTAAGATTTTATAAAACTCTTGTTTGTGATAACATGAAAGGCAGACAGACCAAGTTCTTGAAGCATCATGACATTAGTGAAAAGTCTGGGAAGAGTAAGAATATTGGTATGCATGGATTGCTTTTGTTGTTGTTGTTCAGGTGCTAAGTCATGTTAGACTCTTTGCAACCTCATGGACTATAGTACACCAGGCTCCTTACTTAGTTGCTTACTGATACACTTAGAAAGGTATTTTAAAAGAAAGAAATTTGTTCTGTGCAAGCAGAATTAAAGAGATGAGAGAAAGTTCAGAAATTTGTCACCTTACAGAGTTGGAAGAACAAACTATTAGATACTAAACTTTAGGAAATCAAGTAACAAAAAGGGTTGAATGGAAAAAAAAAAAAACCTATTAAGAGTCTACAGTTAAAAAAAAAAGACTCTTCCCAGCAGCAGAAACCACATTAAGGATAATTACCTTTCCTTTCAAGATATTGTTTCAGAAAACCTCAAGGCAAATTCCATTAAGTTGGAAGAGAAAGAGGAATAGTCTAGAGAAGCAACAGGTATGGAGGACTTGGATTCACAACTTTGGGGATGTTTATGGGCACTAAGAATTGATTGGAAGCAAATAGATCAGAAGCCTACTAAGATTTTTAGAGAATTGTGTAATTTGAGAAACTATCAATTTGACCTACAGCAAGCATGTGATGGTAAAAACAACCACTAAAATTGCAAGATTATACTCGAATCAGAAACTGATGCTCACAGTGCTCATAGTGCCTGGTCCCTAGAAGGTTTGTTTGTATCCACTTTGCTTTGCATACATGGTTCTAGTTCCAGTTAGTTTCCTGGGTAAGAAGATTCAACCCACTAAGCCACTTCTCATACGGCTAAAAAAATTACAACAGGCAAGAGAGCCAGAAATCTGAAATCTTAAATTCCATTATATCTAAAATGGTAGATTTTTCTCCCTGATGAAATTACACTTGGGGACCTTTCAGAGGAGCTAGACTTTGTTACAGAACTTTTGTCAAATTAGAGCTTGGAAAAGAGGTGGAGGACAGATGGCATGTCCTCAGAGGCTGTCTCACCTTTTCAGATCCTGTAAGAAAGGTATGCCAGTTAGCACAGCTCTAAGCATTTTTTGCTTTAGATTTACCTGATGGCCTCTGTATGTTAAATTTTATTACCTGGCATAGCACCATGCCTGATGAGTGGTGCTAAAACATAGCCATATTATATAACAATCGTGTGAGGCATTGTGGCCAAATGATCGGTGGTTGGTTCCAAATGACTAGGACTGAACTTGTGTTACAAAAGATTATTGACTATCCCAACAAATTTTGTAGAGATCTTTGTCTTGGTCTGGAGAAGGAAATGGCATCTCGCTCCAGTACCCTTGCCTGGAGAATCCTATGGACAAAGGAGCTTGGTAGGCTACAGTCCACGGGGTCGCAGAGTTGGGGCACGACTGAGTGACTTCACTTGCACTTTGTCTTGGTAATCTGATGACTGCCTTCAGAATGGCCCCTGATATTACACAAGGTCCATTTTGGCCCTTTGCACACATGTCCATTTGGCGTCAATTTCTCTTCTCAGGAAAAAGATGTTATTTAGATAATTAAACTCAAGAAGTAGAAAAATTGGGTCCCAATTTGCATTCAACATTGAAAGAGAATTTTGGACAGCTTTTTTCTGCCTCCAGACTTCTTCAGTTTATACTTTACAACCCTTCCCCACACCCACCCCTCCTTACCAAATGTAGTTAATCCTTTATGCAATGGTTCAATGTATGGTAAGAGAGAGGTATACAATGCCACTGAGGTTGTGGAACTTACAGGAGAGGCTTCTTGGCATCTGGAGGTAGACTATACCATTTTAGGGGAAGAAGAATGTTAGTGGCAGAAGAAGAATGTAAGTACAACATTCTACTTACATTCCTGTAGACCTCTTCAGGATCTTTTATATTACTGAAAAGTACTAGGGAACAAAGACATAATGAAATTGGGTAATTTGGCTTATATTTCCACATCTGATTTTGAGGATTCTTTGGCTTGGAATGGGATATATATGTGTGTGTGTGTATATATATATATATATATATATATATATCTTTGAGTTTTTTATTTTTTAAATATAAATTTGTTTATTTTAATTGGAGACTAATCACTTTACAATATTGTATTGGTTTTGCCATACATCAATATGAATCTGCCACAGGTGTACACTTTTCTTGGTTCCTGTGTTATGCATGGACTACAAATTATGATTACTATTTTTCAGTTAGTATTTAGTTTTATTTTTCAGTGCTTGGATGTATGGTTTCAGAATCTTAAATGCTGCAGAGAGATCACTGGTTTATGAAATGATCCACATAATGAATTTTCCACAAAAAATAAGAAAATCTGATGCTTTCTAGTGCTGGAATGACTGCCATCAGAAACTCTACACACTATCAAACCACATCATCCAACAGTTCAGAACTGGATTAATACAGTGCCCAGATGATAATGCTCTGCCCTTCCTATTAGGAGGAAGAATGGCCTAAAACTGGGCTATGTTAGTTCTCTGTTACTGTGTAACTTTATTGTCACAAGTATAAAAGCTGAAAACAAAATATATTTATTATCTCACAGAGTTTGGGGGTAAGAAATCTAGGAATGGCATAGTCGAGTTCTCCATTTTAGGATCTTACTGCACTGTAGTCACCAAGGTTTCAGCTGGGACTGAAGTCTCATCTGAGGTCCCACTGAGGTAGGATCACATTCTAAGTGCACGTGATTCCCGGCAGCATTCAGTTCCCTGCGTGTGGTTGGAATGAAGACCTCAGTCTCTTACCTTCTGTCAGCTGCAGGCCACTCCCTGGTCATTGACAAGTGAGCCTTTCCAGTATGACTTCCTGCTTCCTTAAAGCCAACAAGGAAGAAAATATATAGAGAGGAATATTATATAACACAATCACTTGCATCCCATCACCTTTGTATCTTAATTTGCTTAGTCAAGTCCCTACTTGACTGAGTCACAGAGTGCACTGGTATTTGATTAAGCATTATTATAAATTACACAGTTATTATATAACCCATTATTTCTGGGTTTGTCTATATGGGTTTCTCTGGATGAAAGTAACAGTTGAGTAAAGCAGATTGCTCTCCCTCATGTGGGTGGGCCTCATCTAATCTATTGAAGGTCTCAATAGAAAAAAAATCTGGCTCTTCCAGGTGTGAATTTCTCAGTTTTTATTATCATTAAGCCAGTTCATTATAAGATATATATGACTGAGTTATAGGAATTAGAGAAGACGACAAAAGCCAAAAGATGTCCTTTTCATTATAGGGGACTGGAATGCTAAAGTAGGAAGTCAAGAAACACCTGGAGTAACAGGCAAATTTGGCCTTGGAATGCGGAATGAAGCAGGGCAAAGACTAATAGAGTTTTGCCAAGAAAATGCACTGGTCATAGCAAACACCCTCTTCCAACAACACAAGAGAAGACTCTACACGTGGACATCACCAGATGGTCAACACCGAAATCAGATTGATTATATTCTATGCAGCCAAAGATGGAGAAGCTCTATACAGTCAACAAAAACAAGGCCGGGAGCTGACTGTGGCTCAGATCATGAACTCCTTATTGCCAAATTCAGACTCAAATTGAAGAAAGTAGGGAAAACCACTAGACCATTCAGGTATGACCTAAATCAAAT
>SJYT01005833.1:384169-403292 GCA_006410635.1 Cephalophus harveyi
GTGATGAACAGGGAGGCCTGGCGTGCTGCGATTCATGGAGTCGCAAAGAGTCGGACACGACTGAGCGACTGAAGTGAAGTGAAGTGAACCTTCTCTTTACGTTTTTCCCAGGGAATGACTCAATTTTGAGTGCCAAATTTGGTTCATTCATGGCCAAGAAAATTACAAACAAACACCAAGAAATCTCAAGACACCAGTAACTTGTGGTCATTTTAAAGATATGTTTATGATTTTTTTTGGTACTCTTCACTTAAAGAAGAGAAGTCTGATTTCTTCCCCTTGAATGTGGCCTAGACTTAGTGACATGCTTCTATTAATAACAAATAGAATGCAGCAAGAGTAATGGTATATCACTTCTGAAACTAGTTATTAAAAGACTGAAGCTTCCATTGTATGGCTCAGGGAAACTCAAACAGGGGCTCTGTATCAATCTAGAGGGGTGGGTTGGGGGGAGCTGGGAGGGAGGCTCAAAAGGGAGGGAATATTTGTATACCTATGGCTGATTCACGTTGAGGTTTGAGAGAAAACAACACAATTCTGTAAAGCAATTATCCTTCAATAAGAAAATAACAAAAAAGACTGCAGCTTCCATCCTGGGTCTCTTTTCTTTCCTCTTTCTTCACTCACTGTGGGGGAAACCAGATGCCATGTTGGTTGAGCAACCCCAAAGGAATAACCACACAGTGAGCTGACATGTGAAAATGTCTTTGTGACCCCAGTGGACTGCAGCATGCCAGGCCTCCCTGTCCATCACCAACTCCCGGAGTTTGCTCAAACTCATGTCCATTGAGTCAGTGATGCCATCCAACCATCTCATCCTCTGTCATTTCCTTCTCTTGTCTTCAATCTTTCCCAGCATCAGGGTCTTTTCCAATGAGTCGGTTCTTTGCATCAGATGGCTAATAATCATAGTTATTATTTCGTTGTGTTTTTCCAAAAGCCCTGCTGAATAGGTATTGCCAGAACTTCATCCTAGAAATGAGCTACCATTATCCATCATTGATTAAATATACTTAATACGAGTACTGAGGACTGACTTTGACCTGGTAGATGGAGGTTTAAGTTACTGGTTGGTTTCAGCTGGAGTCTGTTCTAACTGGTTAGTGCCCATTCTATATATGTTAAAATGTTTTGACTACCACTCTTGTTATAAGTATACTTGGATAAAATAGTTTCAGTTTGAATGAGTCCATGGAGATGATGTATTTCACAGGTTTTCAATAGTGTTCCTCACCTCTCAAGGTTTCACAGAAGAGGTGGTGGTAACCATAAAGGTGAAGTGGGAGGTGAAAGAGAAGGTTGCATAGAAGGAATGCCATGCTCTATCCAGCTTTGACTTGAGCCACTGTGATTTCTGAGCTTTTGAATATTGGTTCTTGGTAGGCGTTCACATGAAATAAGGGTTTTATTACTAAAACATTGAAAATCACTTATGTATAGCAACTATTCCATCTTGCAAATCGAGAAACTGAAGCTTACAAAGGTTAAGTGACTATGAGAAAATTACACAGTTATTATATCATTAGGTAGAAGCAAAATTTGGATATGAATTCAGGTTTTTGAATCTCAAGCTTTTTCTCTTCTAGGTGCTCCGTCCCTGATGCATACAAAGCATAGGATAAAGAGCTACTTTAGCTCAATATAAACATGACTTAATATTATCTTAATATATTTTTCTATGAATATGCATGCGCATTTAAAAATTATTATTTCTAGCCCAACTTCTTCTGAAAAGAATTTGATGTGGCTTGCCAAAAAAAATTAGGAATTTCAGGGAGTGAAAGTGGGGTGGAACTAGAGTTGCAAAATACTTATGCGAAGGTCTGGATGGTTGTGAAGTATGTTAGTCACTCAGTTATGTCCAACTTTTTGTGACCCTCTGGACTCATGTCCAACTCTTTGTGACCCTATGGACTATAGCTCACCAAACCTCTGTCCATGGAATTCTCCAGGCAAGAAAACTGGAGTGAGTAGCCATTCCCTTCTCCAGGGGATCTTCCTGACCCAGGCATCAAACCTGAGTCTCCTTCTGCTTTGTAGGCAGATACTTTACCATTTGAGCCACCAGTGGAGGTGGGCTATAACTGGATGGGGGAGCTTGGTACAGATCAGTGCAGAGGAAATACAGCATAGAGTTTTTGGTATCTCGAAAATGTATGAAATTGAAAGCTGGGGGTGAGAGGGGAGCACTAAAAGAAATCTGGACAAACAAAAGTAGCTGCTCCAGACTGCCGGTCAGCTGTCACTGTTCTTGATGTGCATATGAGGCTTACTTCTTTCTCTTTTCTCTAATGTACTCAGACTCCAAGTGCTTGAACATGATGTGGAGAGTTAAAATAGAGGAGTGCCTTGGATCTGTCAGTTTAAGACGAGACCACAGTATTGCTTTAGTGTGTGGGTGAGTGTATGTGCCTGCACACACTTTTATTAAACATATGCTCCCAATCACATCCACTTGGCGAGATCACAAGTACATAATAGCTACAAACTATAAAGAAAAAAATAAAAGAGAGCTTAACCAGTTTCTTTTAAAGATAAATAAGACCTCCAAAGCCACTATAAGAATTCACTTACACATTCTTTGAGTGTGCACACTAGCTCTTCTTCTGAGTCTCTATTTAGTCATGCCTACACAAAGATGAGTATTGCAGTTGTATGTGACACAAACATTGGAAATCTGTGTTTACATTCGTGTTTCCAACTGAATATGCTAATACATTTTAATCAGCAGTGATGTTGCTTTATATCAATGTTTTGTGCCAAGTATAGCTTCAGTGATAATGTTGTGATAACCAAATTTTTCCCCACATCAAAACTTGGAGACTATCCCAGTTTTTTGAACAGCCATTTGATTCCAAACTATGATGAAATCCTTTACTTTCTTCAGGATTATTTCTGTGTTTTCAGGAAACACTAAATATCTCCTTTGTTTCATTAAGGGGTTGGGAGGGGGGTGGTGCTTGGAACAAATTTACTCTTGCAGCAGTCATGAGGTTTTAGTAAACCAGATGAGCTCATCAGATCACAAGGAGAACCTACAGGAGGAAGCTCCAAGGTTGGTGACGCTGTTGGAAGAAACATCTGTGGCTGACCTGGAGTGTTATTTTGGGATATTCAGTCCAGCATCACACTGCCTAGGAAAACAAGAATGCAACAGCAGTTGAATACCATGGAGATGGGAAATGATAGGCTTTTAGTCTTGAATTTACAAAAAATTTTTTCTAACCTAATAGTCTAGCTAAAGGAGGTACCCCAGATTTGGTGAGCTTCTGACCTTAGGCAAAAGAGATACTCCATAGATAAGGTATTACACTCAGAGCACAAATACCCTTCGCCTCTAAAAAGAAAAATAAAAGGTAAGAATAGCAATCTTGAACTGCAAACTTCCTTTTAGAAGCAGAAGTATTTCTTATTCTTTGTGTAGGTTCAAAGTTGGTGGGGACTTCTTTTCTTCCCCAGTGAGTCTATGAGAACCCTGTTGTTTTTTGGACAGAAACATAACATGCTTTTAAAAGAATACAGTCATCTGGAAAACAATTTGCACTTTGCATTTTAACCTTGCTAAATTATATTCAGATTCTCTTCAGTGCTGCTCCTCTCACAAGACATGAAGCATTTGGTTCTTAAACACTTATGAGTGGTACACTGCTTGAGATGTACAAAAAGCTTTCATTAGTGCTAATGGGAGTTATACTTCTGAACCAGGAGAGAATAGAGCCTGAAGATTTTAAATTGTCCTTCATGCAAATCTCCCAGATGGAATAAATTATGAGGGATGCTTAGAGGGAAGAGGTCTAAATATCCCCTAAAGCCATAGTTTAATAGCAAAGTAATACTTCCAAGTAGCAGAAGTGGAGTCAACAGTAATGGCTTTGGGGTTACTGTCATGCTAAGTAGCTGATATTGACTCTTGAAAATTCTTATTGGATTAGTACTGCACTCGAATTCCATTATTTTTCAAAGGACCTGAGAGATAGTTCTCTATCTTGAATAGTCCACTAAAACGGGTTCAATCTGGTTCAGCTTTCAAGGCCATTTGTCTTAAATTCTGTAGATTTCTAATCAGCAAGCCCTATAACAAGATCTTTATTTTTATTTCAGAATAATCTTTTCTGAAAATACTGTTTCCTGTATCTTTCTTTTTGGGGAGCACACATTTTACTTTCTTGTTTTTTAAATGTTTACATTTTATTTTTGCTTAGAGAAATATTAACTACCTTTCAGAGATCACTGGGATTGTTTCTTATCTTGTTCATTTGTGACAATCTATGTATCTTTTTGTTTTAGCGTTTGTTGTATTTTACTTGAGAATTTTTGCTTTGAGAATTATTCCCCCACCCCCACTTAAGTAACTGGAAAACTGAAGGAATTGCTTTCCTATACTATTAATTTAACAGGCCATCGCCTTCCTTTTGTTTCCTGTGAGAGCATTATTTTCACTAGAAAAATTCATCCATGTTCGAGTGGAAATTAAGCATTATATATTACGATTAGAAGTAGAAATGGGTAGGGCAAAAGGTAACGAGGGGAAGGTAAGAGGCCACCAAGTAAAGATGGGGTGACTATAAAAGACCAATCAGCTGGTGAATTGATTGTGGTTCAGATCACCTCTGAATCCTTCACTGTCCAAGTAGTCACCGGACTTGAAGAAGTATTGATATATCAGTCAAACAAAAGAGACTGAAATAGATAACCCAGATCCACAATTTATAAATGTACAATGGGCAGTGCTATTTTTTAGAGTGGGGTGGTGGTGCTTGCTATTCCAGACATTTTTTCACCTCTGGAATTACTATTCCCAGAAGCCAAATGAATAATCAGAAGGTAGTTCAGTAAGCATATAATCAGTGCAGAGGAAGAGGAAGAGGAAGCTAGAATAATTTTAAGGCATTATTTCATCCAGGCCAGGTAGGCCCAATGAATCTTACCTGCTCTCTAACAGGGTGACCTATCTGGGGAGGTCACATGCTCCACATTTCCTGTCTGGAAATGGCTGCTAATCTCTGGATTTTTTTTTTTTTTTTTTTTAAACTGACCATCCTCCTTTAGTTCATTTAGTCATTCTTTAGACATGGTACAATTTAACCAAAATGACTCTTGCTTGCCCAGTTGAAATCACTTTGATTTCAGTTTTGAGCTTTCCTAAATTCTTTACATCTAGTAGTTAAAACCTGGTGGTTAATACAACCATCATATATGCATTTTTCTAGTTCAGAAGACACATTCATTTTCTTCAGTTTCAAGTTCCTGGGTAGAGAATGCCTCACTATTTATTATTATATATTGTCACAAATCTGCATCATGATGCTATAATAATATTTTTGAGTGCTTGTGGTGTGCTGGATACTGGGCTGATATTGTATGAAATCCTAAGAATATTCTCTTTTGATAGGTGCGAAAATTGAGAATCAGAAAGGCTAAGGCACTTGCCCCGGATCTCACAGGTGAGCAGCAGTGGGAGCCCAGCCAGGTCTCTGGCTCTTTTCCCTGTGCTCTCAGCCTCACGTATTTTGTTTTTGATGTTTTGTTTGAAAACTGCTAAAATAGAAAGTGGCATTAAAGTCAGGGGAAGACTACTGTGTGCCTTATTGTTCCTTCTTGGGAAACTTATGTCATCTAGTCCATCAACCTTGTGTTCATTTTAACTGTGGCATTGGATTTGGTTAGTATCCACATCTAAAATCATCAAAAATGAAGTGGAAAAGCCATGAAAAGACATGGAGGGAAATAAACTGTGTATTTCTAAGTGAAAGAGGTCAGTCTGGAAAGTCTACAAGCCAAATGATTCCAACTATATGACATTCTAGAAAAAGTAAATTATGGAGAAAATAAAACGTGGTTTCCAGGGCTTGTGTGGGGGAAGGGATGGACAGGCAGAGCACAGGTTTCTAGGACAGTAAAGCTTATCTGTACAATAATGTAATGATGTGTGTGCTCAGCTGTGTCCAGCTCTTTGCAACCCCATGGACTGCAGCCCACCAGGCTCCTCTGTCCATGGAATTTTCCAGGCAAGAATACTGAAGTGAGTTGCCATTTCCTTATCCAGGGAATCTTCCCAACCCAGGAATCAGACCCACATCTCTGCATCTCCTGCATTGGCAGACGGGTTTCTTTACCAATGAACCACCTGGGAAGCCCTCAGTATGACAGATGAACGTTATTATACATTTGCTAAAATCCATAGAATGTGCAATACCAAGACTGACCCTAATGTAAACAATGGACTTTGGATAATAAGGATGTGGCAATGAAGATTCATCAGTTGTAACATATGTACCTCTGGTGAAGGATGCTGATAATGGAAGAGGTTCTCTGTATATGTGTATATGGGAACAGGAAGTATATGGCAACTCTCTGTACCTTCTGCTGAGGTTTGCTGTGAGTCTAAGATCCTTCTAGGGCTCCCCTTGTGGCTCAGCTGATAAAGAATCTGCCTATAATGTGGGAGAGCTGGGTTCAGTCCCTGGGTTGGGAAGATCCCCTGGAGAAGGGAAAGGCTCCTCACTCCAGTATGCTGGCCTGGAGAATTCAATTCACTGTATAGTCCATGGGGATGCAAAGAGTGGGACACGACTGAGTGACTTTCATTTTCACTTTAAAATCCTTCTAAATATAAAACCTATTTTTAAAAAATTCAGTGGAAAATAGCAAGAAGAAGTGTGTGTTCCTTGGAAATGACACCTGCTCCCTCTTTGGAGTAGGTGTGATGTGTCCTGTTATACCATAATTCTACCCTCAAAAGCCTCCTTCTTCTTCAACTTACCCACCTTTATCCA
The DNA here is from genome assembly GCA_006410635.1 of Cephalophus harveyi. Taxonomy (NCBI): domain Eukaryota; kingdom Metazoa; phylum Chordata; class Mammalia; order Artiodactyla; family Bovidae; genus Cephalophus; species Cephalophus harveyi. The sequence continues at coordinate 390,946 of SJYT01005833.1, forward strand.
TTATTCTTACAAGGCCTTAAGAAAGGAAAGCATCTTTTTTTGTGTGTACGTGTGTTGATCTGCTATTATGGAAAAGAAGGGCAATATGATTACCATTTTGGAGAAGGCAATGGCATCCCACTCCACTACTCTTGCCTGGAAACTCCCATGGATGGAGGAGCCTGGTAGGCTGCAGTCCATGGGGTCGCTGAGTCAGACACGACTGAGTGACTTCACTTTCACTTTTCACTTTCACGCATTGGAGAAGGAAATGGCAACCCACTCCAGTGTTCTTGCCTGGAGAATCCCAGGGATGGTGGAGCCCAGTGGGCTGCCGTCTGTGGGGTTGCACAGAGTTGGACACGACTGAAGCGATTTAGCAGCAGCAGCAGCAGCAGCATGACTACCATTTGGGCTGAGAAAGAAAAGAATCATTCTGGTTTCTCCCCTTTCTCCATTTCGAGGCTTCCTTGGTGGAGTATGGGATAGTGAGGAGGAGGTGGAGAGGCAAGTAGGATAAAAATGAAATTCCTGCAAAACATGTGAAGAGCTGCATCCTTGACATGTGATATTTTTCTACATCGTAGCACCTATTATTTTTTCATAAGCATTAATTATCGCAAAATGTAACTACTGGGTAGGTGCTTTTTACTTTAACCCCCAAATAATTCAGTCTCAGGATTTAAAGGCTCTGCATGACATTTTATACGTCAAAGATCACAGCTCCCCAAATCCATCAAACTAGACAACTTGCGCTGTTACTGGAAAGAAACATTCAAATATGTGAGCAAGCCTAGCAGCCTCTCATGCCTTTTAAGAATATAAATGGATGTCTTCACATGCACACTGCTGAAATTAAATGAGCAGCATGAGATGGCAAAGAGCAAAATACTGACGTGAAATACTCAGGGTGCCTGCTCCTTGCACAGTGGGGAAGTGGAGACTCCATGGGAGGTAGAAAGAAAAAAATAAGCTAGGCTATCTAGGTGGTGTTCTCTGGTTGATGTGGGAGAGGGGATGTGGGCGTCTCTGACAGCTGGGCTGCAAGTTGAAGAGGATGGGAGTGGGAGGAACAAGCCAGTTTGACTGCAGGCTGCTCCATTAGCATATGGTCCACAAGCTGGCTCCCTGTCGATCCCCCACCCACCCTCCCCTCCTCATCCTGGGTGAGTGTTCGACAAGGATACAAGGCAACCACAAAGGGGAAAAAATGCCAAAGATGAAGCACTAGAGGCTTCCCTTTATTGAGATACTATATTTCAGTATTCTTATTAGAATGAAACTGACCTCTCAGGTCAAGATAGATTAAAGCAGGGCTCTGGGATTTAAATGTGTGCCATAGAATTTACATATCCAATCTCTTTTAACTAATCATTTGCTGGTATTTTGTTAAAGCTAGTTTCTGAGAGCTTTTGCTGAACAATGGGAGTCACCAGGAATGCTTTCTCCCTCCCTCTGTCAGACTGTTTTAACTATGTATAACATGGTTTCTTAAAAGCTTGATAAGAAGAGCTCAGGAAATTAAAAAAAAAATGTTCAAACAGGATTTAATTAAACAGCTACCAACATCTACATTCCATAAGCAGTACTTAGAAAAATTTCTTTCTGTGTTTTATTTGTTTTCGGTGGAATGAGCAAAGAGGAAACATGCTAAATAAATATGGTGTTCATGATGGTGAACTGTTTGTTGAAAGGTTAATGGCTGTGCAAGTGTTTAGTAGAGAGCTGTCAACATTTTCACTTGCAGAAACAAGACCACATATTCAGACATTTTTGAAACACGGCTTTTATCGTTTACTCAGGATATGTAAGCAGGCAGAAAAGAGGGAACGTTCACAAGTCAGAAGCCACATGACTGTTCATCTCAGTTTCAAATATATCAGTGTTACAAATCCTCCTTTGAATACAACCCAGGAGCAACACCACCCTTTCCAGGAGTTGTTTTGGGATCCCTTGAAGAGGGATATCCTATACTCACAAATATACAAATTTTTATTACACTTTGAAAAGGGATTCAAGCATATATTTTGAAAATAGGGGGAATAAGCATAGGTAAATTATAAATCTACTGAGAAACACAAACATTTGAAAACAAGAGCAGTCACACTGAATAGGTAAGATATTCTGAATTAGATATGCATTGGATGAGAATGGGATTCACAGCATTCATCTAGAAGCATAAAGGGGCTAAAACATTGAGGTTGTAAATCGTTAAGGCTAACTTTTATTAGTTGAGTTTTAACTTTCAAGATATACAGCATAAGGAGGGGTGTGCTTGTGAGAACTTACCTTAAATCACTATAGAAAAGGGATTCAAGCATATATTTTGAAAATAGGGGGAATAAGCATAGGTAAATTATAAATCTACTGAGAAACACAAACATTTGAAAACAAGAGCAGTCACACTGAATAGGTAAGATATTCTGAATTAGATATGCATTGGATGAGAATGGGATTCACAGCATTCATCTAGAAGCATAAAGGGGCTAAAACATTGAGGTTGTAAATCGTTAAGGCTAACTTTTATTAGTTGAGTTTTAACTTTCAAGATATACAGCATAAGGAGGGGTGTGCTTGTGAGAACTTACCTTAAATCACTATACTGAACATTTTTTATGCTAGCATAATTTAACTTTATAATTTAAAATAATTTGGTTTAGTTTTCTCCATTGTTTAGATCAGTATATGAGAATTACTGCATTTATTTTAAATGGTGGCATGAGACTTTCAAGGGGTCTGTTCCTAGCCACACCTCTGGCTAGTTCCAGAAAGAGACAGACTTTGAGAGAAGCTATGGGTAGAAACTCTATTCTCTTGTCTCAATTATTGCTGCCAAGTCGCTTCAGTCGTGTCCAATTCTGTGTGACCCCATAGACGGCAGCCCACCAGGCTCCCCTGTCCCTAGGGATTCTCCAGGCAAGAACATTGGAGTGGGTTGCCCTTTCCTTCTCCAATGCATGAAAGTGAAAAGTGAAAGTGAAGTCTCTCAGTCGTGTCTGACTTTTTGTGACCCCATGGACTGCAACCTACCAGGCTCCTTGGTCCATGGGATTTTCCAGGCAAGAGTAGTGGAGTGGGGTGCCATCGCCTTCTCCATCTCAATTATGCAGTTATTGTCTCAATTATTAGATAAGCCCTATTGTAATATCGGGCTTCCCTAGTGGCTTGATGGTAAAGAATCTGCCTGCAATGCAGGAGACAAGACACAGGTTTGATCCCTGGATCGGGAAGATAGATTCCCTAGAGAAGGAAATGGCAACCCACTCTAGTATTCTTGCCTGGGAAATCGCATGACCAGAGGAGCCTGGTGGGCTACAGTCCACGGGGTTACAAAAGAGTCTGACATGACTTAGTGACTAAGCAACAGCAACATTGTAATATCATGCTTTACTATATGCTGGGCTAAGCGCTTGTTGCCTGCGTAAACTAAAGAGATGGAAATGTGAGCATAACTTTGTTGCACTGAAAGCCTTTCTTCAATGCATTTAGGTAAGAACTGACATCTTCAAATACTGCTTTAATATTTATGAAGAGTGAGATGTCCAGAAGGTGGCACTAGTGAGCAACAGTTGTCACATCCCTGGCTGAGAAAATTGATTATCTTTTCCGAAACAAGAGAGAACTTAATGACTCAGATGTGGCAGATACATGAAGACATCTAAACAAATGAGAGACATTTTTCACAGACTGATAACTTGAAAGTCAGCTGGAGGAGGCTACATCTCCCCTAACCCTATACTATCTCCTTGATTCATTGGACCAACATGACTATTTTAAAATGCAATATTGTGGAGATATTTTCTGAGATTTTTGAGAGGGGAGGAAGGCATGAGCATAGACTTAGTCAGGCCAGATTAGATTTCTGGAGTGATGAATGTAGTGTAACTCAATATTGTCAAACATTCAGTCTGATTACACTGTGTATGTGTGTGTGTGTGTGTTTTGAAGGAAAATGCTGGTCAATGTATCTTCCTATGGGAATTAACCAGTGGGTAAAAACTACAAAGGTGACAGTTATGTATGATTGTGTTAACTATATATTGCAATGTAACACAACTGCTCCTAAATTAAGAGGCTTTCAGTTCAGTTCAGTCACTCAGTCGTGTCCAACTCTTTGTGACCCTATGAACTGCAGCACACCAGGCTTCCCTGTCCATCACCAACTCCTGGAGTCCACCCAAACCCATGTCCATTGAGTCAGTGATGCCATCCAACCATCTCATCCTCTGTTGTCCCCTTCTCCTCCTGCCTTCAGTCTTTCCCAGCATCAGGGTCTTTTCTTATGAGTCAGCTCTTCCCATCAGGTGGCCAAAGTATTGGAGTTTCAGCTTCAACATCAGTCCTTCCAATGAATACCCAGGACTGATCTCCTTTAGGATGGACTAGTTGGATCCCCTTGCAATCCAAGGGACTCTCAAGAGTCTTCTCCAACACCACAGTTCAAAAGCATCAATTCTTCGGCTCTCAGCTTTCTTTATAGTCCAACTCTCACATCCATACATGACTACTGGAAAATAAGAGGCTTTAAAACAGGCTAAATATTTATTGTCTGTCACTATTTCTGGAAGTTAGGCATTTCAGAACAGCATGGTTGGACTGTTCTTGTTTGAAGGCTCCCACAGTAGTCAGATGTCAGCTGGGGCTACAATGATCTGAAGGCTTGACTGAAGGTGGAGGACCCTCCATCAAAGTAAGCAGCTTCTGTGGCTGGCAAGTTGGAGTGGACTGTTGGTGGGATATCTCAGTCCTTCTCCCTGCAGGTCTCTCCACAGGGCTGACTGAATGTCCTTATGATATGATGGCTGGCTTCTAGCAAAGCAAGCCATCAAAAAAACTCCAAAGCTTCAATATAGCTTATCCTTGGAAGTTACATACAGTCATGTTTGCCATATATTAGTTATTACATAGACCAGCACAGATTCAACATAAAATACTAACACAGCATGAATACAAGGAGGTGAAGGTCGCTAGGGGCCATTTTAGTCTGGCTACAACAGTCTATTGAGAAAATTTCCTTTTCTTTTAGCAAATAATTGGAATAGAGCACGGTTTCACTGGAATCCTTGTGAATACCTGTCATCAGATTGTGATGTTGATTCATGATATTATATGTAGAAGCACTGATGGAAGGAAGGAGTGGCTTGTATTTACCCTGTGTGATAATTGTGCTGAAATTTCTATCAGATGGCGGAAGGGAAGACACTCCCCTGTTGTATTGTCACATTAAAAAAGCAAAACCAAATATAAGCAAACAAAACAAAAACTAGAATGTTCCTGGAATGGGTAAAAAAACTTCATCAACTTTTGAGACCAGTATGAAAAACTTGTCTTATTTTGAGAAATAACTATTTCCTACCTTAAAAGAAAAAGGAAGAAATGTGTAGTCTGTGAATGATCAGAAGCATGGCACAAATGATTGCCAAGCAGTTTTCTTCTTTCTGCCAAATGTCTCAGCCATTGAACTGTACTGTTCATTTGAGTTTATTATTATGTTTATTTGAGCTTATGACTATTATAGTATTTTTTGAAACTGTCATGTTTTGCTAAATGGAGACATTTGTTTCTCCACGCTGGTTGATTAGTGTTTGGGGCTGGTATCATATTCGATTGACTTATATTCCAGTGTGTACTGACAAACTGGCCTGATCTTGGATGATGGAGATTTGGGAGGGGAGTAGTGAGTAGGTGTCTAGGTGTCAATCTGACATTGCCAGCTCCCAGCTCGAAAGTTCTTACTCTAAGTCTTCATTTACTGTTCATTTCAACTTTTTCTGCTCCCTTGGCACCTGCTTGACATCTAGATCAATTTGGTGATCAAAGTCATTCTGACCAAGAAGAATATCTGACCAAAGTAAGTCTTACAAGGGATTCTAGACACTTGTGATTGATTGATGGCTAATCTAGGGCTGTGAAACTATGGCACTGAAAATCATTTCTAATGTGTGAGAACCTTAGAAATGCTTTAAGAGAACTCTGCAAGTTGTATTGATTCATGCATCAGTAGCAAAGCCAAGCATCACAGCATTTCCTTCCTTTCGGGATCTGTACTCTGTTATTAAACACCCACATTTGAAAATATCCTTTGTCTTGTAATCTACTCATGTTCTTGACATTTCACCTGTTGTGGCATAGATGAGTGTTGCCATCCTGATGTCTATGTCCTCTTCTTGGAACTCCCAATTTATTCTGGGTACATGGTTGCCTGGAAAAAGACTACATTTGCAAATAGCTGTGGTCATATGTTCCAAATAGGAAAAGGAGTACGTCAAGGCTGTATACTGTCACCCTGCTTATTTAACTTATATGCAGAGTACATCATGAGAAATGCTGGACTGGAGGAAGCACAACTGGAATCAAGATTGCTGGGAGAAATATCAATAACCTCACATATGCAGATGACACCACCTTTATGGCAGAAAGTGACGAGGAAATAAAAAGCCTCTTGATGAAAGTGAAAGAGGAGAGTGAAAAAGTTGGCTTAAAGCTCAACATTCAGAAAACGAAGATCATGACATCTGGTCCCATCACTTTATGGGAAATAGATGGGGAAACAGTGGAAACAGTGCCAGACTTTATTTTTTGGGCTCCAAAATCACTGCAGATGGTGATTGCAGCCATGAAATTAAAAAATGCTTACTTCTTGGAAGGAAAGTTATGACCAACCTAGACAGCATATTGAAAAGTAGAGACATTACTTTACCAACAAAGGTCTGTCTAGTCAAGGCCATGGTTTTTCCAGTGGTCATGTATGAATGTGAAATTTGGACTGTGAAGAAAGCTGAGCACCAAAGAATTGATGCTTCTGAACTGTAGTATTGGTGAAGACTCTTGAGAGTCCCTTGGACTGCAAAGAGGTCCAACCAGTCCATCCTAAAGGAAATCAGTCCTGGGCATTCACTGGAAGGACTGATGCTTAAAGCTGAAATTCCAATACTTTGGCCACCTGATGGGAAGAGCTGACTCATTAGAAAAGACCCTGATGCTGGGAAAGATTGAGGGTGAGAGGAGCAGGGGATGATAGAGGATGAGATGGTTGGATGGCATCTCTGACTCAATGGACATGAGTTTGAGTGAACTCTGGGAGTTGATGAAGGACAAGGAGGCCTGGCATGATGCAGTCCATGGGACTGCAAAAAGTTGGACACAACTGAGCAATTGAAGTGAACTGAATCTCTTCTCTCTACTTTCTTCCTGTTCTTTAGAACTCAGACATGATAGTTAGAACACCATGTGGACCAAGGATAAGTAATCATGTTGTAGAACTGAAAGCAGTCCAAGTTCCAGGTGATAATGAGGCCACCGTATCAGCTTTTGTTTGCCTATGGGAAGGAAAAGTCTATTTGTTGAAAGCACAATTCTTATTTCTTTTGGTTGAGAGCCTCATTGTTGGATCTTTATGAAGTCTTGTATAGGAAAGTGGTACTAATGTGCTGGTAACATATGTCATTTGTAGTCCCTTTGTAAACTATGAGGAAACAAGTTATGGGACTTTTCATGTGATCGTCAGGGATAAGTTGCTTTAGTAGCATCGTGGAGGAAAATCACAGCACCTCGATGCAGTCTGCTACACAGATGCTCCAGAGCTGTCATTTCTGCTGATAAAGCAGCTAATTCTGCTGATTCCCTGTTGGTTCTGGTGCACATTCCTGGGCAATTTATCATGGGACACCTTCTGGTTTTCTCCTGAACCAAAATGAGGAACACTAATTTAAACTTTTACAAGTCATTAAAGTTGTCACATATGTAAGGTCATCGAAAGTTTTTACAGTAGCTAATTTATGGCATTATGATTTAAGTGATTAAATACTAATTTTTCATATTAGAAGACAACAGATATGAGAAATTCAGGGGTCTTTATGTGGTCAAATGAGTCCAAACTTTTTGCAGACAAAAGAAGGAAAATAGACTTGGAAATAAATATGCAAAACATAAAACCTGTAATTATTTGACTCATAGGCTTTAATCCTCTTCAAATCGAAGCTCGAGTTTAATATGGATGTTTCAATAGTATTACACCTTTTAAAGTGAAATCTTCCATTGTTTGATTAAAGAATTTCATTTGTGTTCACTGTGTCTGTTTTCTGTAAGGTAATTTATGAAATACTTATTATGTATAAGACTCTGAGTTATGCTCTATGATGGAGTAAGCACAAATGTCTCAAAGAGAGAGAACAGCATGAAAATGTTTTAGTGAGCATAAGATTATCGGTGTGCTGCTGCTGCTGCTAAGTCGCTTCAGTTGTGTCCGACTCTGTGTGACCCCATAGATGGCAGCCCACCAGAATCCCTGGGATTCTCCAAGCAAGAACACTGGAGTGGGTTGCCATTTCCTTCTCCAGTGCATGAAAGTGAAAAGTGAAAGTGAAGTATCTCAGTCGTGTCCAACTCTTCACGACCCCATGGACTGCAGCCCACCAGGCTCCTCCCTTCATGGGATTTTCTAGGCAAGAGTGCTGGAGTGGGGTGCCATCGTAGATATGCCATTATTCACTGAGGACTTGAAGGCAATGTACTGAAATTTTCACAATCATTTTTAAGTGATGTATAGAATATTTCCTGAATCTTTAGGATCATTTGTTAGCTTCAACAGATGCTTGGGAAAAGGCTATGTTTTGCAAAGTCATGGATATTATTTGATTATGTTTTTATCACTAGACGCTGCAGTCTTTTAAAAAAATCTTATTGATGTATAGCTGATTTACAATGTTTTGTTAGTTTCAGCTGTACAGCAAAGTGATTCAGTTATACATATATTCATTCTTTCTCAGATTCTTTTCTCTCATAGGTTATCAAAGACTATTGAGTCTATGTGTCTGCTTCTGTTTTATAAATAAGTTCATTTAATTGTATTTTAGATTTCACATGTAAGTAATCATATATTTGTCTTTCTCTCTTAACAAATTTAAATTTTTTTAATTGGAGGCTAATTACTTTACAATATTGTATTGGTTTTGCCATACATCAACATGAATCCACCACGGGTGTACACGTGTTCCCTATTCTGGACCCCCTCCCACCTCCCTCCCCATACCATCCCTCTGGGTCATCCTAGTGCACCAGCCCCAAGCATCCTGTATCCTGCATCGAACCTGGACTGTCAATTCATTTCTTATATAATATTATACATGTTTCAGTGTCATTCTCCCAAATTATCCCACCCTCTCCCTCTCCCACAGAGTCCAAAAGACTGTTCTATACATCTGTGTCTCTTGCTGTCTCGCATACAGAATTATCATTACCATCTTTCTAAATTCCATATATATGTGTTAGTATACTGTATTGGTGTTTTTCTTTCGGCTTACTTCACACTGTATAATAGGCTCCAGTTTCATCGACCTCATTAGAACTGATTCAAATGCATTCTTTTTAATAGCTGAGTAATACTCCATTGTGTATATGTACCACAGCTTTCTTATCCATTCATCTGCTGATGGACATCTAGGTTGCTTCTTAACTTCACTTAGTATGAGATTCTCTCGGTCCATCCATGATGCTGCAAATGACATTATTTCTTTCTTTTTATGGCTGGGTAATATTCCATTCCATTCTATTTATATTCCATGTAAATATACATATTTACCACATCTTCCTTATCCATTCATCTGTCAATGGACATTTAAGTTGCTTCCCTGTCTTGGCTATTGTAAACAGTGCTGCTATGGACATTGTGCATATATCTTTTTGAACTAGAGTTTTCTGTGGATATATGCTCAGGGGTAGGATTGCTGGATCATATGGTAACCCTATTTTTACTTTTGTAAGGAGCCTCTATACTGTTTTCCATAGTGGCTGCACCAATTTATATTTCCACTAACAATATAGGAGGGTTCCCTTTTCTCCACACCCTCCCTAGTGTTTATTATTTGTAAAATTTTTAATGATGGCCATTCTGACTGGTGTGAGGTGATACTTCATTATAGTTTTGATCTGCATTTCTCTAATAATTAGCAATGTTGAGCATCTTTTCATGTGCCTATGGACCGTCTGTATGTCTTTAAAGAGATGTCTAGGTATTCTGCCCATTTTTTGATTGAGTTGTTTGTTTCTGTTTTGCTATTGAGTTGTATGAGCTTTTGAATTTTGGAAATTAAGCCTTTGTTGGTCTCATTGTTTGCAAAAATTATCTCCCAGTACATAGGTTGTTTTTTCATTCTGTTTATGTTTTCCTTTTCTATGAAAATTCTTATAAGTTTGATTAGGTTTCACTTGTTTACTTTTGGTTTTATTTCTATTGCCTTGGGAGACTGACCTAAGAAAACATTGTTATGATTTATGTCAGAGAATGTTTTGCCTGTGTTCTCTTCTATGTTTATGTTTTCCTTTTCTATGAAAATTCTTATAAGTTTGATTAGGTTTCACTTGTTTACTTTTGGTTTTATTTCTATTGCCTTGGGAGACTGACCTAAGAAAACATTGTTATGATTTATGTCAGAGAATGTTTTGCCTGTGTTCTCTTCTAGGAGTTTTATGGGAGAAAATTTTCATTGTTTTTCAAATATGTTCTCTGCTTGGCTTACGTGATTTTTAAATACATTTTCAAGAGAGCAGTTGCTTGAGAATGCTGATGCTAAAGGTAATAATAATGCCAAACACAAGCCAGACATTTTATATGTTTTAAAATAAAATTTATAATGATTAAAGGGCAATTTTCATAGTGCCTATTTTGTAAATGAAAAAACTAAGACACAGATATTTAAGTTAATCAGTTCAGTTCAGTTCAGTCGCTCAGTCATGTCCGACTCTTTGTGACTCCATGAATTGCAGCACGCCAGGCCTCCCTGTACATCACTAACTCCCAGAGTTCACCCATACTCATGTCCATCAGGTTGGTGATGTCATCCAGCCATCTCATTCTCTGTCGTCCCCTTTTCCTCCTGCCCCCAATCCCTCCTGGCATCAGGGTCTTTTCCAATGAGTCAACTCTTTGCATGAGGTGGCCAAAGTACTGGAGTTTCAGCTTTAGCATCATTCCTTCCAAAGAACACCCAGGGCTGATCTCCTTTAGAATGGACTGGCTGGATCTCCTTGCAGTCCATGGGACTCTCAAGAGTTTTCTCCAACACCACAGTTCAAAAGCATGAATTTTTTGGTGCTCAGCTTTCTTCACAGTCCAACTCTCACATCCATACATGACTACTGAAAAACCATAGCCTTGACTAGACAGACCTTTGTTGGCAAAGTAATGTCTCTGCTTTTGAATATGCTGTCTAGGTTTGTCATAACTTTCCTTCCAAGGAGTAAGCATCTTTTAATTTCACGGCTGCAATCACCATTTGCAGTGATTTTGGAGCCCCCCAAAATAAAGTCTGACACTGTTTCCACTCTTTCCCCATCTATTTCCCATGAAGTGATGGGACCAGATGCCATAGAGGGGTTCAGAACAGACCTTCCCAAGATGTTCCACTTGGGCATGAAGATTATTTTTTTTTTGGTGTGTTTTTTCTNTCTTTCCCCATCTATTTCCCATGAAGTGATGGGACCAGATGCCATAGAGGGGTTCAGAACAGACCTTCCCAAGATGTTCCACTTGGGCATGAAGATTATTTTTTTTTTGGTGTGTTTTTTCTTCTTTTTAATTTTTCAAATGTGAAAGTATGACAACACATTTATAGGAGACTTGGAAAATACAGAACAAAGTTGCATATAGTTCTACTAAGTATTACAATTATTTTTTTAAGTAGATAAATTAAGATTTTTGGTTAGAGTTTCAAAATCACACTCTCAAAAACCATCAGAATGAATATACAGAAAAGTAGAAGAATATAGTAGACCTGAAAAGCCCTATGAGCCAATTCAACATAATTAAAATACATACAGTTTTCACACAGCAGCAGTATACAAATTCTATTCAAGTTCCCATAGACTATAAACCAGGAAACATAGGAATATATCCAGGGACATTAAACAAGGTACAAAAATTTCATTTCTAGAGGTATGGAAATCATAGAGTCTGTTCTCTTATCATTGTAGAATTATATTAGAAATCAATTTCAAAAGATACTAAAAAATAACCCACACATTTTCAAGTACAATGTGACACTCACCAACAGAGATCTTTGACTTAGCCGTCAAAAGCCTCACTAAGGTTGAAAAACTGAAAAAACACACAGGGTGATTGCAGAGATGAAAGCATTTAAATGAGAAATTAATAAAATAAGAAATTAATATCAAAGATACTTAAAAAACCCCCATATATTTGGAAGTTAAATGTTCACTTTTAAATGATGGGTGTTTGTAAGAAGCCATAAAAAGGGAAATAGGAAAATATTTGTAACAGAATAAAAATGAAATGAGAATTTATTAGAATTTGTTGCATGCAACTGAAGCTTCTCAAGTGCAACTAAATACAATGTGGAATCTTGAATAAG
>SJYT01005834.1:3120-13804 GCA_006410635.1 Cephalophus harveyi
GGGATTATGTTTAAAAAGTATTGTGACCTTCTTTTTTTTATTTTCATAATTCGTTTTTACTGATTTGTTGCTATTTCCTAGACAACTACACCCAAAATATCATTCCTAGTTTCAATAGTACAAGATAAGCATCTTTATAAGTGAAGACAGTCTCCTTTTAACACTTCAAAAGTACTTTACCAAGTGCAACTACATTGAAGACAATAACTATGTACTATAATATTTATGAAGATAATGATGACAATTATGAAAACTTAAAGTTATGGAGTATTTATTATATTCCAGGCATTTTACTAAATGATTAACATTTATTATCCATTATCCACAATAGACCTATAAAAATACTGCAGTTTGAACATGTAATTTGTTCAATATCATTACTTAGTATTTGGGTAAGTTGAGGCTTCATGTAGCTTGTCAGAATTTAGAAATGGCCTCCTAAAATATTTCACAATGTGACTCTGATAGTGCAATATTTGACACTAGCATATACATGAATTTAATTCTCTATCAGGAAGTCTTCAAAATTAAGCCTAGAGGTATTTTGAAAAAAATTTATTTGGTTTTTGAGTAACCCAAGAGAAAAAAATAAAATGCATTTCTAAATATGTAATGTTATCAAATGTATTATACTAGATACTAAAAGAAGAATAATTACTAGCTATATAAATTAAATGCCTGTTAAATAGGCATTTTGCTAAACTGATTTTGTTTTATTTCCATCAGTTAGGTCCCTCAATGGGTCAATTTATAACTACCTAATAGTTAATTTTCCAAGATTTTTTTTTATCATGAGTTGTCTATAGAATATTTTAATTAGCCTTATGAACTTCAATTAATATCTAAACATGAGTCTAACCTCATTTATATTTTAATTTAATAAAATCACCATGAACACCATCAGGTCATAGAATTATATGACTGAAATTGTTTCTGGCAAGTGCTATCCCCCAAAAGCCTTAATTAATTTCCCTTGAGAGTCCCTTGGACTGCAAGGAGATCCAACCAATCCATCCTAAAGGAGATCAGTCCTGGGTGTTCCTTGGAAGGACTGATGCTGAGGCTGAAACTCCAGTACTTTGGCCACCTCATGAGAAGAGTTGACTCATTGGAAAAGACCCTAATGCTGGGAAAGATAGGGGCAGGAGGAGAAGGGGATGACAGAGGATGAGATGGCTGGATGGTATCGCCAACTCGATGGACATGGGTTTGGGTAAACTCCAGGAGCTGGTAATGGACAGGGAGGCCTGGCATGCTGAGATTCATGGGGTCACAAAGAGTGGGTCATGGCTGAGTGACTGAACTGAACTGAACTGAACTGAGCATCCAATTGTGGAATCTCAGTATGAAATGAACAGCAAAAACTGATTTTCTGAGAACTGTCCTTAACTTTTGTACAGATTTTGTGTGTGTGTTCAAACACTAAATAAACTAAAATCAAAATATGTATGCCTCCTTATTATCATTAACCTAAGTTTGTTATTCCATAAAATGCCTATAATGTCATTCTTTGATGAAAGGCCTTATCTTCATGGGTTCTTGACTTTACCCAAGTTATCTGAAACCCAAAAGGGGATATACATAAAACTTTTTGATTATATGTGGGATTCTGATGTGAAGCTGTAGTATATAAAAGAATGTTCAAGAACAAAATGATAGGTAGGGAGATGATACATTTGCACAACAAAATGTAAATCAGTGTTTTCAAAAGAATTAAACATTAAAAGAGAATAGTGATTAGCAATCATTTCCTTACAAAATGAAAATACAGAGCATATATATATATTTGGTTTAAATTGCATAAAAGCATCCCTATTTGATGGCTATTTTCCCAAAATTTCTGAGAAAAAGATGTTGAATTTCCTTGACATAATTGTCAAAATGTCAAAGAATGTACTGTCTTGCAGGTATATATAATACTTTACATAAACTATTTTTTAAAGATACTATTTTCAGAGATACTTCGAGAGATACCTTTCAGAGATACCTTCTGTAATTTAAGTACACTTTCTTTCTCATTTATCTGTTTAATCTTGTTCCTTCCTTTCTACACATGTACAATTAGATACAAATTCATTTTTCTCTATTTAAATTCAGTTGAAATATAGATATTTGAATTTAAAAACTGGACTAATAGAGTCAGAAAAGTTAGCAGATTGTTTTTGATGAAATTTCGTGGATCAAAGTGGCAAATGCTTGGCTAACACTGGTATGCCTCAGATTGCTGTGTATTGCCATTCACTTATTCCACTTGTAATCTGCTCTTTAGAAATGGTACTACACCTGGAAGTCTTTGTTCTCTCCAGTGAAAGAGAAATATCCCTTAGCTTAAAGACATGAACTGAATGGTTCTCAGTTATAAAGAAATAAATGCTCTACTGACATATCAATGACCTTTATTTTTAAGTGTAAAATATACCCAGAAGCAAACACATCTATTTTACATATGGGGACAAAATCAGTGTTCAAAGGAAGCTACTTGCAGTTTATTTCAAAGATCATGAATTATAACAAAAATATAAGTGAAAAGAAAAAAGAACTTATGATAAAACCACTGTAACATTACAGTGAATTTTAATAACAGAGCAAGCTTTTTTAAGAATACCTTATATTTTATGTAGGACAATCATATGTACTGTATAAAATACTATTTTATTTCTTTCATAATAGGAAATTCACTCTATCACTACGCCAGATGCACTATGTTTCATCCCTAAAATGATTCTATCCCAGTTGAATATACATTTAAAATTGAAGCTTTAAAATATAGTATATGTCAGCCTATTGCAAGTGTTTTCTTCAGAGGAGAGTGGTTGGTTTTTGTAGACACAATGTAAAATCTTTATGGTCTTTACTCATATACTTAAGTGACTTTTAAAAAGCATGTACACTAGATATAGACTTATCTAGTGCCTCGGAGGTAAAGAATCCACCTGCCAGTGCAGGAAACGTGGGTTCAATCACCCTGGGAAGATCCCCTGGAGAAGGGAATGGCAACCCACTGCAGTATTCTTGCCTGGGAAATCCCATGGAGCAAAGAGCCTGGTGGGCTACCATCTATGAGGTTGCAAAAGAGTCAGACAGGACTGAGCAACTAAACAATAACAGCAATACTAGAGACAGAGAAATGGTGGAAAGAATGACTACAATAAGGAAGAAACAAGGCGTATCATTTTCCAGACAATCTGTAAATGGTAACATACTCCAAAAGGTGATAGGATACTTTTACCTACAATCTTTAAATATTCTATTAAAGTTGGAAGAAAAAGGTAACCTATCTACCCTTTATTCAGTTAACCAGATATTTATGTTTTGTTTTGATTTTAATGTAATTTGGTGTGTAGAAACCTCTGGAACTAGGATTTTAATGTGATTATGTCAGAAAGCAGTCTCCTTATGTAGGAGCCATCTGAGGAAAGAAGAACCAAGCACATCCCCTGTCCCTTCTCTGGCTCCATCCTAGGGCAAGTATCCAAAGACTACAACCTATTTACAGTATCTGATGTTGCCCTTCCTGTCAGAGCTCCATGATCTGAGCCATCACTTCTCTTAGTGACACATTTCCTCATTACCTCTGGTCTTTCATTGCACTGCTACTAACCACAACAATGATATTAAACTTTTTATCATGACTTATTGAAAGACATTTTTGCATATGTTCCAAAAAAAACTATATCCTAGAATCTCTATAAAGGCAACTCAGCAAATGTAGACTTCTAGTACTATCGAGACGTGGCCTCAGGAAGAGATTTAGGCCTGTGTAGAACCTGTAACCCAAGGAAGCATGGCTAACCACACAGGAGTGACAAGAGATCTTTGTTCCTCTGGGAAAAGGCCTAATTTAATAATAACTCAAGATGTTTTCTTGATTTCTAAATTTTTTGTCTACATTTTTGGTCATGGATGACCAGAATCTGAGAACACAAGTGGTCAAGTGGTCAAGGCAGTCTTGTATTCCAGACAACTATTATATGCAGACAGATGGAGGTACTCCCTAGAACCAAGCTACTTAGCTTAGAGAGTTTCAGCTACATGACAGAAAGTAATCCAAAGACTAGTGGATGTTATGGCTATATATTGTTTTAAAAAATCTTTTCAAAATAAAATAATTAAAATACTCATCCTAGAATTTTTATAGAATATCTAAGACCCTAAAACTGCATTTCAAGGTTCAGTTCAGTTCAGTTAGTTCAGTCACTCAGTCGTGTCCGACTATTTGCGACCCCATGAATTGTAGCACGCCAGGCCTCCCTGTCCATCACCAACTCCCAGAGTTCACTCAGACTCACGTCAATTGAGTCAGTGATGCCATCCAGCCATCTCATCCTCGGTCGTCCCCTTCTCCTCCTGCCCCCAATCCCTCCCAGCAGCAGAGTCTTTTCCAATGAGTCGACTCTTCGCATGAGGTGGCCAAAGTACTGGAGTTTCAGCTTTAGCATCATTCCTTCCAAAGAAATCCCAGGGCTGATCTCCTTTAGAATGGACTAGTTGGATCTCCTTGCAGTCCAAGGGACTCTCAAGAGTCTTCTCCAACAACACAGATCAAACGCATCAATTCTGAGGCACTCAGCCTTCTTCACAGTCCAACTCTCACTTGCTCAGATATTAAATGATGGGTAAAAACTTGAGAGCCCCCCAAATTTGTAGTGTGCATTGAAAACCAAAAACGATGCTTCTTATATTAGTGCTGAAGCCATTGATATTAATAAAAACTAATGATATCATTTGCATGGTTTTGCTGTATTATAGGCACAATCCTACACCGAAAAACACCAAGATGAGAAAAACACTATTGCATATATATGTATATATATATATATTTAATTTTTGGAAATTGAGTCAGAAAATTGGTTTGCCTAAGTTTCAAAATGAATGAAAGTGGACCCAGAATTTGCACTAATGTCTGCATGACTGTAAAATCATTGTTTTTTCTACCACAATAAATAGAACATTGAGCATTAGGACATAAATGTTTGCCTTCTGAAGATATACTTCATCCTTCATAGAGAATGTGCCTTTCTCTAACAATGTATCATTAAAGCAAAAAGAGTTTCAGGGGAACTTTTAAAACTAATGAAATTAATGAGTTCAATATATAAACTTCTTTTCATGCTTATTAATGTCCAATGGTATTTTTAAATATACTGTATACAATATACAATTGTATACAAAATTAAATACAATACACAAAATTACAGATTGCAATTTCTAGGCTTCCCTAGTTGTGCAGACAGTAAAGCATCCACTTGCAGTGCAGGAGATCTGGGTTTGACCCCTGGGTTAGAAAGATCCCCTGGAGAAGGAAATGGCAACCCACTCCAGTATTCTTGCCTGGAGAATTCCATGGAGAGAGGAGCCTGGTGGGCTACAGTCCATGGGGTCACAAATAGTCAGGCATGACTGAGTGACTAACACAATTTTCCAATCAAAATTAAATATCTGTATTTTCTATAAGTTAAATAGTGTGAGACTGGCAAAACAGTTGTCTCCTAATTTTATTTTGAATAAGGAACAGTTTGTTTCTACCTCTGGCTGTCTATGGATTTCAAATTCTTAAATTTTTGTTGTAAGATATACTACCTTATTCAAATGGGGTCCCCATTGCAAATCATTTCACAGATTTATTTAATTCATAACATTGCAGTTAGTCTTACTGAAGAAACTATTTGGGTCAAAATATGATTAGCCAATCAAAAAAATCTCCTTTTGGACTTTTATGTGTCTTTTTAAATTCTAATTGGTGGGTACATTTAGAAGTATAAAGCTTCTTGACAAATTAATCTTTATCCTTGAAGGATTCCAGGAAAAGTCTTCCCCCCAAATGGCGGTATTTCTATACAGTCTAAAATGTTTTTAAAGAAAAATTCTGAAAACTCTAACAATTATGTCTAGTAATCAGATTTCTAGAACTTAAAAACATAACTGTATTCCAGCCTTTATACCAGTTTTTTGAGTTATAAATTGAAATAAGCCACAAGATTGCTGGACATTTTATATGGCCAGGGCGAACACAGGGGAAAGCTAAAATTAAAGAGTTAAAAGTAATAAGAAAACTTTGTCCTTATGGGCCATGATCTCTCTCCACATCATTTTTTGCCAAATCACAATAAATGACACATGTTGTACCTACCTCATCTTTTTGTGCTTTTACCATATCCAATATTTATAAGCATTTTTCTAAGCACCAAGATATTATGGCTTTTTCTCTCCAGGAGTGCATGGTCAGGTAGCCTGGAAAAAAACTGACACCAAAGAGGAAGCAATACAGAAACACTATCACAGAGGAAAACTCACCAAAAGGGATAGATGTTGGCTTGGGCAAGGAAGGTAACTTGAGAGCTAAGTCATAAGCTATTTGACATTAGACAGATGAAGAAAGAATGAAAAAACTAAGAATATTGATAGAGAAAGCTCTGTTTACAAACTCAAGGGAGTTAGGACAGCTATATGTTAAGTATTACTTGAAACACAGATAATAAGCAAGAATGAGGAAGGTATTTGATGACTTGCCAAAAATATGACTTGATTCCAAAACTGATGCAGAAACAATTGGTTGGATTTTAGTTAGTAGGGGAACAAGCACTCATGTATTTCCAGATACTCCTATGTCAGTTTCTACTCTTCCCATTCTCTCTCAGATCTAGTTATTAATATTAGTAATAATAAGTAAGGTGTTATGTGTCCCTTGGGCTTCCCTGGTGGCTCAGAGGTTAAAGCATCTGCCTCTAATGCGGGAGACCTGGGTTCGATCCCTGGGTCGGGAAGATTCCCTGGAGAAGGAAATGGCAATCCACTCCAGGATTCCTGCCTGGAGAATTCGATGGACGGAGGAGCCTGATGGGCTACAGTCCATGGGGTTGCAAAGAGTCGGACACGACTGAGCAACTTAACTAACTAAACTAACTATGTGTCCCTTTACCAGTTGTGATCTGGGCTTTCTGAAGTGCTCTAAAGTATACAAGGCTGATTTTCTAATGGTATAAAAAAATTAGATCATAATACATATTGAAATATATTTTGGAACAGCTGGATGACTGTTCCACAAACTAGCTGACTCACAGGTGATGCATGTCACCTATCTTGTTCACTTACATGGTCATCTCTACTTTTACATTTACATAGAAATATGAAGGTTATGTTGAATAGATCCTTAATGTCAGCTCATGCTATCAGATTTTAAATGTTAAGGCTCATTCAATATTTTGATTATTGTATAACCAAATGAAAAGTAATAGAAGAAATAAAAATTGGAGGTAACTGAGTTGAAAATGCTTACTCTTGTATTCATTGCATTGGAAATGTTTCTGGCTTAGACTAGAAGAGAATAATATGATGACTATCAAATACATACAATTTAAGGGAAAAACTTTCCCTAAAAATAGAGTGTGTGTGTGTGGGGGGGGGATAATTTCTATCTTTTTGAATTCTTGTTTGAGACTACTGTGATAAAATAAAGATTCACAAGCGACATTAACATGTGACTAACTCCTTTGGCCACCTCATGCGAAGAGTTGACTCATTGGAAAAGACTCTGATGCTGGGAGGGATTGGGGGCAGGAGGAGAAGGGGACGACCGAGGATGAGATGGCTGGATGGCATCACTGACTCGATGGACATGAGTCTGAGTGAACTCTGAGAGATGGTAATGAAAAGGGAGGCCTGGCGTGCTGTGATTCATGGGGTTGCAAAGAGTCGGACATGACTGGGAGACTGAACTGAACTGAACTGAACTCCTTAGCATGACTTAGAATTCAGGATTATACTACCTTAATTGAGAAAGGGAAAGGAATAATGCAGGTCTTTTGGAGGAGAATCAATGATTTTCAGAAAAGAGGAATAGATGGAAGTTATGAGTTTGTGACAAAGTATGCTTGGATGTGGTATCGTCTGTTAGTTTCTTCTCCCATGATGAGAGTTAGTCTTTCCAGGTTGATGAAATTTCCAGGGAGGAGATTTTGGACAGTTGAGTTTCATTTGAAAGATGTGCCTTTAGGCAGATAATAGGCATTCTTCAGAGAAAACTTCTGCTTCCATTTGCTAAGTTTTAAGTACTTTGTTGATTAGTGGTTCAGTGGTATCTGACTCTTTTGAAATTCCATGGACCATAGCCAGCCAGGCTCCTCTGTCTATGTGATTCCCAGGCAAGAATACTGGAATGGGTTGCCATTTTCTTTTCTGGGGGATCTTTCCACCCCAGCGATCAAAGTTGCATCTCCTGCATTGGCTGACAAGTTCTTTATCACTGAGCCACCCAGACAGTGCTTTTAAATGCTTACAGTTGAAAATAATATACCAAGCCAGCATATTTCAGGGTGACATATTCTGCTACTGATTGCTGTACAAAAGGGGACACAATGTTTTTAATATAGCTTCAATATGTACAGTGATTATAAGGAGTAATAACTTTATATCTGTTTAATTATGTGATTTTTTTAACACTGAGTAGAAATATCTAGAGAAATTGTAACAAATTATATAAAACTAGTATAAATGTTTTATAGCAGTTATCAAGTATAAATATAGCATGGAAATACTAAGCTACTAGAAAAAAATATAAGTTCTTAATTTGTTTAGTGAAAGAACAGTGGAAAACAGTCACACATAGAAAATGGATATAGTGAATAGTTTTCCTAATAGCAAAATTGTAAAAGAAATCATTCAACTCACAAAAACGGTCATTGACTTTTTAAAAACAATGATTCATACTTGAATGCCCATTTGAGCTGGCATGAAGGATTTTATAAAGAGATGATGTGCATAAATAGTCTCTGATGAGAAGAAAGCATATGAGTGTGTGTATGTGTTCAGAATTTGGCAGTTGTTTAAAAATTATGTTTATATGTAGAATACTTTTATTTAGCAAAAATGCACTTGAAATGTGTCTAGCATGATAAACTAAAATTTTAATTAATTTTAATGATAATATAAAAGTGAAGCCGTGTGTTATGAGCTGTATTATGTCCTTCCAAAATGCATATACTAAAATTCCAACCCCTAGCACCAATATCTGTGAACTGTATTTGTGACAGGATCTTGAAAGAGGCAATTAAGTTGCAGTAAGATCATATGCTGCTGCTGCTGCTGCTGCTGCTAAGTCACTTCAGTCGTGTCCGACTCTGTGCTACCCTACAGACTGCAGCCCACCAGGCTCTGCTGTCCCTGGGATTCTCCAGGCAAGAACACTGGAGTGGATTGCCATTTCCTTCTCCAATGCATGAAAATGAAAAGTGAAAAGTGAAGTCTCTCAGTCATGTCCGACTCTTAGCGAGTCCATGGACTGCAACCTACCAGGCTCCTGCACCCATGGGATTTTCCAAGCAAGAGTACTGGAGTGGGTTGCCATTGCCTACTCCAAAGATCATATGGGTGAGCCCTAATCCAAGATGACTGGTGTCCTTATAAGAGGAGAATAGAACACAGACACATTTTGGAGGGGAGATCAAGTGAAGACATAGGGAGAGGATAAAGCAACAAGAGAACTCAGACTAAAACCAATTCTCCTAACAACTAGCTCCCAGATCTATAAGAAAACAAATTTTCATATTGTTTAGGCCACCCAGTCTCTGATGCTTTTAAATAGTAGCACTAGAAAATTAACACACTGTGTAAAATATAGCTTTATCCTTTTATGGGACAATTGAAAATTTAACATCCAAATTGAGATATACTGTAAGTTTTAGATATATCCTAGATTTCAAAGCCTTCCTTTGCAGTAAATAATATGAAACATATATAGCTGTAGTGTATGCAGCTGTATGTATGTGTATGTAATGTGCATGTATGTAGTGTATATAATATATGTAGCTGTAGTGACTACATGTAGAAATCACAATATTGTCCATATGTTGTTTTATATACTTATTAGATTGTTTTAAATATGCTTTTAAAATTAAGGTCACTTTGTTTTTCTTTTTTAATGTGATATTTTTGCTCTTTTTAGTATATCTAACAGTAAATTTAAAATCATTTATATTGCTCATATTATGTTCCTATTAGAAAGCTATGTTCTAGACATTCCTCTGGCTGTAATATAAGGAAATAGGAAAACTAGTTAGATGGAAGGTAAAGATGAGCTCAGATCACATATTTTTAGACTTAGCATGGATCTTAAATAATAACTTGCCACTGATTTTAAGCATTCTGGTTAGACATAGATGCTACCATAGATACCTCATTTTCTATAAAACTTTTCCCTAATTCTGAATGATGGTCACTATATGTATTTTTCTAGCATTTCTTTCTGATGTATATCATAAAGAGATTTTAAATGTTATGTTCCTGACTTCTTAACCAAATAAGTTTGAAATTTTTTTATTCTAAGCCTGTTATTAGTTTCTGAATCTTAAAAGATGTATTAACATAAAAATGGAATTTTACATATCTTTTTGCCAAAAGCTCAAACAGTATGCTTTTTAAAATTATTTACAACATCAAGTGTTTCTATGGAATCATTCCCTTATTACAGTTACATTCCTCAAAAAGTGGACTGAAATAGAGTGAAAGTAAACTTTTCTACTAACATGCAAGATTGGTAGGACAGAACTATAATGAAAGAAAATGATCTCTTGATTTTAGAGAGTAAACTTTACCACTTGAAAATAAAAGATCTAAGAATGAGGTTTAAAAAAACTATTATTTAAAAACAACACTTGCCCATCATATGCCATAATTCAAGACTTCTGAA